>DWPA01004211.1:0-13072 GCA_018251375.1 Calpodes ethlius | reverse complement strand
TACTAATTAATAAAAACACACTGATATTTTTAGTGATACTTGACACTAATAGGACTAACTAACTACAGTCTCCTACGGTCCTATTGGAGGTTTGTCACAGACGTTCATTCGGGCAGGGGATGGTGGCACTGCGAGTTCGTTTACTACCTTTATCACATGAAAAAATAAAAAATAACTGCTAATTTTTTTCTGGATTTTATATCATTTTAAATCGTCACACTTCTCAAAAACAGTGACATCGTAGTATGTACTCTTCTTCATCCGTTTTTAACGGTACTATTGCATTTATAGAAGAATAGTTTAAGAACCATTTAAGGATTTGATTCAAAGAATTTTAATTGCTATTATTTCCTTATTGGTTAAGACCCGTCATACCTAGTTTATTTTTGTTGGAACCATCCGTCTAAGAATGTTAGTTACGTTGTGCATTATAGTTATATGTTTTATCACTACAATGAATCAATGGGGATGTTATGTTTAACCGAGGTCTGTGAGTGTGTGTGTTAATATGGGTATAGTAGGTGTGCAATTGCGAATTTTATCAAACGCGTCGAACGGAAACGGGGTCCGAAGCGCGCATCTCTGCCGCATCCCGTTTCGCTCCGTCCGTCCTCCAACCAATCGCCTCCGACCTCCGAACACACCGACCTCCGCGAAGAGTATTGAGGTACTCTTCACGTCAACCTCAGTCGTACTCCGCGCTTCGCACACGACGGACGTGTACTCCGTTCCCGCGATAACAGTACGCGAGCTTTCGAATTGTACCTGTGGATTGTCAGTGGATTGTGCTTCAATCAAACATAAATATTTTGTTGCGATACCTTTGTGGATAGTTGTGGAGTTTACAGTAGAGGAACGTCCCAGTCAACTGACTCCAATATTCAAGGTCGGTGTGTTATATGCTTGGCGAATAGTAATGCGATTGGATGCATTCGGAATGTCACTTGTCCAGTATATATGCTGTTGTTTTGCAAAGTTTGCACCGAGGATGTGATTTACGACTAAGTTGGTGATAAGTTCATTGACTCAATTCTGTCGCAGGTCATTGTATTTTTTTTGCCGTCTTTTTTTTACCGTAAGAATTTAATAACAGACAGTTATAAGAATCTTATATGAACAGTTTATTATTTTTATTACTGATTTGTTCTATTATACAGAATATTATAATCAGGAACTATTATAGTAGGTAAATAGGAAGTCAATAATATTTCAAACAAAAAATTACTTATGACAACCTTTAAAGTGTTTCTATGCAGTATGTTAGTAGGTGCTTAATATCATTAAAATCAAATCACGCTTACATCATGATTATCAATATTATCATATATTGTAAGAAGTGAAGCCGTTCAACGTAATATCGTACCATTAAGTTTTGTAATCCACCATCACACTCGATATATAGTACTCGATATTTACTTGCGTCCAATGCACCAGCTACCTACTTATATAGAAGGGTTCATTATATTATAATTGTATTATCTGCACCGTCTCCACGTTCGTTCGTAAACCGTTTAATATGAACCCGTTCATAATAATTCAAATGAGGAAAAAGTCAGTCGAGGCACGAATTCGTTGAATATTAATTTGTAAGGCCGGTTGTGTGTCAGTGGTGTTGCTCATTGGAAAAAATACATAAAGTTACTTCTTTACGTCTTTGTTCTACATAGAGCTATACTGGTATTTAGATACACTATAAATCTGAACTGGATTATCCCAGGATGAAGGTATGTAGCCTTCCGCATTAGTTCCTATCAACTTTATCAGCGAGAAAGTTATGTTTAACCGAAAAAACGGTAATGTATAATTGTGCTAGTAGGAGATGAATATGATGGTTTCTGCTTCATCATCTTTAGTGACTTGTCTTGTCTCGTTGTCTTCAGACTGTTCTGCATGATTGAATTCTGCATATAGGAGTTGGTCATCTTTTTTACAATAACGTTATATCGTAATGGAAGTTTAGATTAGATTAATTTCTTTTCAATGATAAAGCATCGTTCCGAAACGGTGGTACAAGCAAAAAAGGGCTATCATAAGTGAATTTATGAATATCAAAATGATTAAATTATTTTGAATTTGATTTGAGAAATCGTTGACCTAGCTCCTTTTCATTTACGTGGCTATGAATTTTTCAAAATTGTAGGTCTTTGTGAATCTTGGTGTACAAATAAGATAATAGGATGATTTCATACTTTCATATTCCTCTTAATATCTAAAATATGAATGGAAATTGATGTAATATAAATGCTAATATTCTGTTTATTAGAAAGCATCAGTGCGTGTCTTTACAAGCCTACTATTTTTCGTATCCGATTTTTTCTTCATAAATCTTTTACTGAATCAGTTGTTTCATTTTATAGGCATTTTTATTATGTGTCAAAACAATAAAGTAGTCAATTATTATAACATCAAAGCTGTACGTATCCCAAAAGTTACGTTTCTCGACGCCGGTAGGAAATAGAATTCTAGTCACATTTCTCGGATAAAGATTGGTACTCCTGAGAAATGAATTGGATTGTCTCATCTGTAAGTGTCGCTGGCTTCGGGCATTCTTACGGCAGAACGGACAATGTCTGGGGACGCCACAGACGTTTAAAAATCTCGTTTATTCATATCTATTGTATCTCGTATACGATTATTGGTAAATATTATACGTACTTGTTATAAATTCATCGTCTTGTTATAACATGTTTTGTATGAGATCGAAGTAAATCTTTTATCTTTTTGCAATCTTACTCCACTCTTTGTCCAATTTCAGCTTTGAAACTACCGCCACCATCCTAGTAACAAACCACATTCTACTTAAATTACCGATTACAATCGAACATGTTATCTATTTCAATGTTTGATTTGTCGGCTATCACACGAAACTGATTAAGTAAATTATTGTGTTCTACTAATGTATGCTCTTATCTGTAGCTGGTACTAATACTTCTTAGTGGCACTAATACAATGACATCTACATAATGTATTTGTTATCAACCTGGCTTATCTGTTAAATTGTACGGCGAGTCCATCGGTGTATAGCCTGGTAAGTGATGTAGTTGCATGGCTACTTATTTCTGTAATATCTGCAGTATGAAAAATTACAATTTAATTATTTATTTGTAGACAAAGTTTATGATTACTAATACATTTTTGTTTCACGTTTCTTGTTACGATGATAATATTTTGATCAATTTAATTACTTTTCAAGTAAAACCCAGAATCCGCAGTTTTTAGACAACATATTTCTTAGACAGTTGTGTTGTCAAGAACCTACGAGTTTAAAACCGATACTGTTGTTCAATTATCACGACTCCTACTTTATTGTCCAAGCTTGTCATAGCGAAAGAAGTGGGTCAATTATCGATGGCTATATCTTTTACATCTTCAAGATTATTTTGGAGAAATTCTAAATGTTGTCTCTTGTTGTCTGTGTTGGTCTCTACATGAAGCTTTCTATTATCGTTAAATTATTGTTAATTATTTCTACACAATATTATATTAATAATTGAAATGTGAGGGAGCGCCCGTAAAACATACGTTAAAATTTCTATCACTAATGTTATTATGCTCCTTTTGTATATTTTAGATTCGTGTAAAATATAGAAAGGGGATACATTATGAGAATCCCTTAGTTTATTACCCATATGAATAAATGTAATCATAGTTAAAAAAAGGATGCGTTTTAAATTTTCACTTTGAGACTTAATTATACCTGCGGCATTTTATGATTTGACATTTTGACAATGGTGTGCCTCACCAATATATTTATTGAGTTGTGAGTAGAGGCTATTCAAAAAGATTTTAATGAAACTTTTCTTAATGACTCATCCATACTCATACAAACATCCATTCACTGTCATTGCTATTGTCATGTCGTACATTGATTGTAGGTTCATTGTGTGAAGTATTGTCTATTATCGTATCTCTGATATGTTCCTTATTAATTTTATATTTCATAACATAATATTTTCGTTATATCGTAATGATTTTTTAATAAATTAATATTATTTACAGACTTCTGTATTTACTTTGCTTCAAAATTTGAATCTTTAAACGTTTCAAATCTACTTGATATAATTTTAATTGTATTTACTTTGTTAAAATCATTTATTTAACTTGCCGTGTTTGTTTTTTGTTAATATGTTTGTTTGGGTCAAATTTTGCAAGCTGAATTATAACTACTTCCTCCCATCCTTAGAAGTCGAAATTTGACACTGTCAACTTCCAATGCCATTCATCCTTATGACAAATACCTATGACCCCATAAAACACTCAATGTTGGCTCCAGACGTGGGAATTTCTTTATAGTGAACAACATAATTACTAATTTCTCTTTTCCGCAATAAAAGCGTGTTAACTATAAATTTACTTTGTTGTAAGTATTTCATGATTAGTATTATGAATGATTTGTGTTTAATAAGGACATTTTAATTAACTAAAATATTTAAAATTCATTGGTGCACAAGTTAATATCCTCTACACAATTAAATAATTCATGAAAAATAACATGAATATTTATGAACAGGAAAACGGTCATTTCATCGTACAGCACTTTCAAAACGTCGCATTTAAGATAATTTGCGTTAATGTTTATGATATACAATATATGTTGTTCATCTGTGAAAAATATCTTCAAAGCCTTTGATAATACTAACTAATGGAGCATCTTCCCTAAAATTTGCCTAACAACAACTTCATTGTGTCTCCGTAGTCAATAATGTTATCTCTATTATTCAACATAATAGGATCGACCCATAACCGAAAACTGTCCATTGTTATTTCAGCTTCGAAAGTTTGACAATACGAAAACTATACATTAATAGTTGTTTCATATCTCAAAGCCGTCGCTGTGACGCTTATTTGTAAAGGCACTGAGTTCAAAATCGCTTATGTTGGGTGTTGTCATGAAATTTGTAATAATTAAGGCCTAAGGTATGATGCGTCGGCGCACAATAAGGCTTATAGAGGTCATCGGCGTGTCAAGGTATTCCAACCATAATGGCACTGTGGTGGGCACAATGATTGTACGAATGAACGGATATTTACTTGATTGTCATGGAAGATACCTCTGATCATAGGAAATTGTATGGTGCAATGGAAGGTAATGTTTTCGACCATGATTCGCATGGAATTGATTGAAGTAATATTTGAAAGGAAACTGAAATACATTAGGGGGGATTTTTGGGAAATCGGAATTTTGTGACTAAAAGACTTCAAGAAATCAAATTGTTTTAAAAATTACATTATTTCTCATAAAAATACTCTCCTTTTTTGCTTGGATTGCATGTTGCGATAATTGCAAGGAAGTTGTATAGTTCCGTATAGTAGGAGCAAAATGGAAGAATTAATCTATTGTCTACTGTGGAAATTTGAAGAAACTAAAATGCTTTGTAAAAAGCCAAAAATAAAAGTAAATTTATTACAGTTTCTATATTGATATATTTATATCTATCAACTACATATTATTTTTGTGTAATTTTCGCAATTTGACATAAAATTCAATGAATTTATACTAGGACATTGTGAATGATTTTTCTCCTTTGATATAGCGTTGGAGGAACGGTAAATATGCTCTGCCATAGACAATATCACAAATTCCTATTTTATAAGTTATTTTAAAGACTACTTTCAGTGTCGCGTGTTTCTACTATGTATTACAATTTTTACTAAATCTATCTATCTATCAGCCTTTGAAGGTCCACTGCTGGACAAGGACATCTTCAATTTGCGTTTTTACTATAATATTTATAAAATAATTTATTCGGACTTAAACTCTTCGGACCCTAAGGGAAGTATTTTCAGACGCACGTCAAAGCTGACACAAATTTTATACCTAAAGGTATGTTAATCATATTCGATATAAAATATCATTGATTTACATCTAAACAACTGTCATGTTTTCATAACGCTTCTTTCCGTCGTGGATGAAAAACTGATTATTTCTCTCTCAAAATTTCGACCGGAATACGTAAAACGTTACATAAAAGTTGTAGGAGAATTGTTCAATTAGAATTTTAAACATGCACCTGCTCATATTCAAAGCTGAAAGAAATAATAGCCCTTAATTCACACGAAATTTTAACAATACGCTTTGTAAGAATTCTAAAATGGAAGTTTTGAAAATTCGAAATTCGTATATAGGATATAGAAATCTTGAAAGAATTATAGGTACCATCTGCGCTCTTTAAATAGCGCCTCGCCGTGGATAAACGAGATAGAGGCTTAGAAGAAGGCAATATATCTTATTGTTTAAACCAGGATATAAATGAAGTTATTTGAAAAAATATTTTAAGTAATTAAAATCCTAATTTAATGTCATTTTGTGCTTCATCTGACGCAGTGATATATGTATATTATTCGTTGTGCAAATAAGAACAAGATATTTAATGAGGCAAATTACTATGAATTAAAAACTGATTTCAAGGAACTTTAAAAAGTGATTTAAAAATCCGCATTCTTTTCCTAAGTTATAGTTCAATGTCACACATCAATTATAATTTAAAAAAATACTGTCGGGTTGCCCCCGAGTTTGCATGGATGCAATGAAGATAAAAAAAAATTGTCAGAATTAACGTGACATTTTACTGATGAAAGGAAGTTTAAATTCGAATAAGTAGTATCGAATTTTCGCTACTACATACAAACTCAATCACAAACATAAGATACGTCTTTATTGTATTCAAACTTAGATGTACTTAAGAAATAACAAAATTCAATTCTAATAAAATATATAGTTTAAGACTTAAGCAATGAAACGAAATAAAGTGAGTGGTTTTCTTTTAATTTTCTTACGAGTATGTGAAGCGAAATAAAAATTAGGTTTTCGATTCAGTGATCCTGGAAGTTATTAAGAATCTACCATAATGTCAATTATGATAAAATGTTATTATTGTATTTTGTTATTAGCATAATCATATCGATAAATTACAAGTCTTTATGTAAGAGGCTAACTTGTGAAGCTAGCATGTAATTAGTTAATTTCTTTGGTGTAACAAGATTAAAATCTTTCTACAAATTTTATTATTTGCGTTATCCTGTGTCAGAAAACGATACTAAGAATAGAAAATAAAACAGATAGCTGTCAAAATGATGTGATGCGATAGTGTCTTATCTAATTCCATGGTGTCGGTTTTTGGTGACAGTTTTTCTCTAAAGCACCAAAAGATGTAAAACTTTAACAATTAAATAACAAAGAAATGTTATAAAACAAAATTTATACTGATTAAATAAGACAACGTTTCCAGGGTACTAATTCATTCAACACCCAATGTTTGTTAAGCTTCTATGTTAACGACAAAGACCCACATCAAAATTTTAAATAGGTCGTTAACAAAGTTATGAAACGAACACTCTTACCCAAAAGTTGTAGTGGGCTTAATCCGGCTATTTCTTATTAAGCTTTAATAAAACGTTAATGTCCTGGGTAAAGTGTAAAGTTCTGGTGAACTTTAAGGGTAAGGCTTAAGTTCGTAGCGACATAAAACAATAGTCAGTCGTCTAACTAGAACAATATACGCGACTTAATATTCCAACGCTTTGTTTAAGAGGCAATCAGAATTATGCATACCGGCTTCATATTTCAGAAATGTCAACGCGGCGCCAGTTGGAATTTTGTTAGCCCGTTCAATATCAACACATGTAAAAGTAAAATCCAACTACGTTATAGTTTTAAATAATCGTCATAAATTTTGCTCGGAGCCAACGTGTTCGATTATACATTGCGATACGTCTTTTTCCACGTACGCACGTTTTAACATCTGCAACGCTGCGCTATTTGTGGAGTCAAACCGCAGATGGGCTAATTTCACAAAGTGGTCCCACAGTTTTGTACGGGGTGTCAGTCGAAATTGTTGTCGCGCTTCGGGAGATTGAAGCAATTTGATTGGACCACACATTGCGTTAATCTGCATTACGACTGGATGCGCGTATGCTTAATTCCCATTGATTGGTGGCCTTGTTGTTGGCACACGAGTTGAGCGTTGGTCTCCTTGTGAACGATTTATCACACTGTATAATAATGTGCTCCAATTTCGAAGCCCAAATTACGCGATATCGTCGCTAATTAGACGTGTGATATAACCGTGTCTTTTGTCGCGCTTGGGTGTTATTATATAAATAATTTCCGCTGTACACGGAATAGATGTCGTGGGAATTTCGGAGGAATGGGCCCATTAACGTTTTTTCCTAATGCCTTTCATCCCATTTAGCGCAATTATTAACACAACGAGATTCCACAAAAATATATGTACGTTTGTTTGATTAGAGATCTTAATTACGAAAAGTTTATTTTATTTTGCAGTAAATTTTAAAAGGGTCTAATAGAATAACATTATAAAGTGAAATGGTCATAAATCAACTTGCACATGCTCGTAGCTAAGATCGAGTTTTGTAAAAGCGTCTAGTACCAGAACCATTTCGTGTGTCACAAACTATATACGTATCCGTTGAAAGAGACCCCTGACATGTGGAATTGTGTCCGGTCCATTACTAAAAACACGAGGACATGGAGTGTATCCACACGGGTAAGAGTCGATTTGCGTTTTGTGGTCAGCGGCGCTCCCGTAAATGTGTTTTGTTCCCGCGAATTCCTAGTTTTGTTGGCTTTATAGTGTGTTGCGGTTGCAAGTTTTAGTGTATTTACTCATTTATTATTTACATTTGCTACTCATTTGTTGGTGTCTGTGCGCAATTCGTCTCTCACTGAGTTTTAGGGTAAGAATAATTTTGAAGTTTGCTAAATAATGTCTTGAGTTAGGTTTATGCGGCATTAAATTTGTGGTATTTTTGTTTTGCTCATTATTTTTTAGAGCAGCCTAGATTGTCTAGAAAATATATAGAAATTACTTATTTTACCTTTAACTCGTAATGGAAAAAATATAAAAAAAAATGTATTCTAATGTTGTTACCCACATTTTTTTTTAATTTTGTTAACCTAATTGAATATGAATTCGAGAAATTGGTTTCATAATTCCTACACAATATAATTATGCAAATGTATTTGATAAAAACCCGATTCCAATTACGATTATACTCGTAAATAGTACTTACATATGCAATACATGCGGTTATTCGATGGCTTATTGCATTATATCATACTCCATATAACCATATAACATCAATTCTTCCGTGTAGTCCGCGTAAATGATCTTCAATGGAACGTTTCACAGAAATAGTCGTTGGCTATGTTGAAACTATTGAAAAAGCTGGATGTAATATTAGTTTGGTCTTTTTTAGTTTTACGATTTGATTTTGAACAAAACTTTCAAAACGTGAAATCCAATTAAACGTTTTCGAATGCTTTTCATGTAGGATCTTTTTAAGGATTTACCAATGGCTGCGTGCAGACATATTACCTACAAATAAACACACATAAGTGCAACATATTTGGGACCATAACGGATTGAGATACTGAATTTTAAATTGCTTATTGTTGCAGAGAAAATTGATTGTAAATTTTATAACATTGAATAGCTTATAAAATTAAATTGTTTTCTTTTAATATAAGTTTTTAAGCACTCATTGACGCGATTTTTTTTTCTTTAACACGAGGAAAAACATATTTAAAAAATGAATTGGTGAAGTAATTTTATTGCATTAAAATATTATTGGATGTAATAGGGTATAGCAAAGAAGACGCAATTGTCTGGGTCCATTATATATTTAACCGTCCAACGTATTAAAATATGTTCGTTCTTAAAATAGTCATGATCAGTTTGACCTTTGAGAATATTGTTTTTTATTTTGCGTTATTTTTAATTTTATTTAGCGATCGATGCGTATACTTGCTCGTAAAGACGTAAGTAGAAGCGGCAGCTAGTAAACTAGTTATGAGTATAAATAAAAGAGTGTGTATTCAAGTCGAGCGAGTTTCGCTTACTAGTTCATTGCGCTTTGGATACACGCTTTATGCACATAATTTAACAAATAGTTTTTATGCAGTTGCAATTCTAACTAGTTCTTTATATTTGTACCGGTTAGGTTTCATTTGGTTTCGATCTCATTGCAGCTACGTAATTAGTGACCGATAGTTAAGTCTGGCTTTAGTTTTTATTGTCGTTTTATCGTTATGCTCCTTATCGCCATTATAAATTCGTCATTTAATGCATATCAATTGCTAATAGCAGATAAGTTTACATATTTTTTTCAAGTATTATTCAGAGCGTGTTGGAAAATACATTAAATAATAAATAATTTGGTTTTAAATTGAAATTTATAGTTAATTATATAATTATTGTTCAACTGATAGCGTGTTTACTGTTGTAAATGTGTTTCGTCTATTGATAAAAGTTCATAGCCTTCGAATATTATCACAATCCTTTACAATGGTTCGATACTTACTGCAATATTTATTTTAATGTTATAAATTACAATAAGGTAAGCCTGTAGAATAATCGCTCATATTTCTATCTATGTAATTGCCAGTTTAATAAATGGGGTTTTATTTTAAGACTTGTTGGTAACTTTCTGAGAAGATATCTAGTGTAAGAGTATGACTGATAGGATTATATACAAGAAAGAGGTCCTCTTCGATATGTACAAGATGACTGATCGACAGTCTTTTTGCCTTCAAATATTTTTGGTGTAGGTTGTTGTTACTATTTCCCTTTTAATATATTAACATTTTACAAAACTAATAACACACATTTAAAGTGCAAAAAATGTGTAATTGTTTTGTGTATTCGACGAGTATGTAGTCGACTCTAAGTGCAGTATCGGTAACCCTTGTCAAATAATGCATTGTCATCGGAACTTAAGCAATGTGTTGAATTTCAAATTCGTAGAATAAGCGGAAATAATATTAATTCAGCTTGCAAGATTAGATTCAAACAAACTTACTAACAAACTTTTAAAGTTAAATAACAGCTGTTAAAAACATAATGAATTGCTTTGTTTTATATTTTGTTAGGTCATATTTTTTTTCATGTCATGAATTATTCCACGTTTCTTATACAATCATTTGAACAATGTAACAGTTCCATTCGATTTAAAACATGAATGTGTTTGAAACATGTGTAGTTATAATAAGTACAAGTAAGTTTACGCTGCGTAGTTAAAGTTGTATAAATGTTTTATTGATAATTTATAAATCCACGTGTATTTTCACGCCCATTCGTTTGACATTCGTTTTGTATGTATTTACTAACAATGTTATGACTGTAACTTATTACGTTTTGTATTTCGATAGAATTGATATTGTAAATACAATTTTTAGAGTAACATAAATTATACGTTGTAGGTTTGGTAAAATTATAAGATGCATCTTCATTAATAAATTCGGCGATATAAATTAAATAAATGAAATTGATTTCATTAAAATATTGAAAAACGAAATACGCAGCTATATTAACGTCATAATCATTTTAATCAATTTTAACTCGGTAGGTCATATCACATTAAACTTATAATTTCTATTAATAGTCTATTTCATAAGATTATTAAATATCAGATACCCATTTCGATATTCATAATATCGCTCTTTCAACGATACGTCAATTAAAATAAGGTTGAATTTTGCTTGGCGATAAGTGTAACGAATGTAGTTTAATATGAAAATTTAATTCAAATTAATCTAAAGATGACTTTATTATACATATTATTAAATAAAAAGAAAGCGATGATGCCACTCGTATAACCGAATTGACAACTTTCATTAATCAATTTCCAAATAGCCAATTGGATGATATGAAAACCGAGAGTGAAAAGCAAAAGCCAAACCAATTATTATCAATTATAATTAATTTCTCGCGTGGGTTGGCGTTTTGATGATTGTTTTGTTCGTTCATTTCGTCTTTGTATTGTGTAACCGTGTCATTGGGTATATACAAACATTGTTTGTTTGTGTTCGCTTCAACTTTTACTCTCTATTTATTTAACAACTATTGACCGTCTCAACTTGGCCTTTTCGATTCATCTTTAGAACGAACCGGCGTCTCATCGTTAAACGCAACATGTATGCATATTTTCATTAATATCTGAAATGTGAATATAAATTGTGTAAAAGGCAAATTTGTTCTAAATGACAAAGTTAAGATAATTCTGGAAGATAAGGAAGCTGTCATCGATAAGTAAGTTAGATAAGAGGAAATAATTCTTATTCAGCTTGCAGACTTGACCTAAACAAACATACAGACAGATAAACAAACAGTTAATGTTCACATACAGACATGTCTAATAATCAAACTATGACAGTTTAATAGACAAAGCGTTTAATATAGTTTTTTACATCGAAATATTTTAGTATAAATAAATTAAATAATTAAACGCTAACACACTCATACCCCCGCACTAGGATTCCCTGTGTCGCGGGTGGCATGGACAACACGAATAACACGTCACTAACACCCATGATCCGAGAACAAATATTTATCTGTCACATAAATATCTACCCCCGCCGGGAATTGAACCCAGGACACCTGGCTTCGCAGGCAGGGTCACTACCAACTAGGCTACGAGGCCATTATAAATTGCATATACCACCTCGGTGTTATGTAAAATTGACTACGTAATTACATTTTAATTAAATATCTGAAATAGCTGCTCCAAAACTTGATACAAAGGTTCTGTGTCCGTCTTTGTATCGACGTCGTTAGAAGGTGTACTGACTGTGGCGGCTAAAGGCGTAACTTCAAACAATATATCTTTACAAATTTAATGGCCACTTAAACAATATCAAAATTTCGAGCTCGCTACGCAAAGTTTCAAGTGAACAACTTGAGGAAATGTAAGTTTCTGTACAGGATAGATACTGGTAGTAGATTCAAAATTAATACTACTAAAGATACGTTTAGGAGTATTAACTAAACAGTGGTATTAATTGAGATTGAAAAAACCTTGCATTAAAGTCCAGGGTATAAAAGTTTGTAGTTGCTTTTATGAAATTAGGAACATTAATTTGCAATATAAAGTGAAATCAGTGTCCAAATAATAATCTAAGCTAAAATTATAATTGCGAAAGTGTTTTCTTTGTTTGTCATTCTTTCACGTCGCAACGGATCGTCCTTATGGTATGATTTTTGGTGTGAAAATAGTTGGGAGGATGAAGAGTATCCAAGGATCCTTCTCACCGCAAAAACCATCTCATTTCTGT
>DWPA01004210.1:0-13075 GCA_018251375.1 Calpodes ethlius | reverse complement strand
AACTCTAAGAGCATCGCCCACACGTTATCGGACGAAAATAAATCGGTAGATCCGCATTATTTCATGGATCCCCAATATTTCTTGCTGTCCAACACTGCAAGTGAAGCACTTAAAATAGTGCACTGTTTTCCAAGGGATGCAAACACCTTAAATCGAGATTGTTTTTTAAATCCAAAGCGGGAAGAAGAATTTTAAGTGCACATAGTGTTGCTCTCGAGGTCGATACCCAAACTTTATCAATCTCTATTAGAAAATAAGGTAAGTGCAATTAACGAATAACTATAGTAAACTATTTGAGAAATATACTCTATTTTTTTTTATAAATTAAGTTAAATTCTAAATTGAGTGTACATTTACGTAGAGACGAAGACAAAACCGGGCGCTTTATATTTATTCGGGTTTTTTTAATTTTCTTCTTGCGTGGTTTATTATTATTTATTTTTTTTCCTCTATTTTACAGATTGAAACTTCTTGATACAATATATTATGTGATTGATCTCTTTGGGACATTTACTAATAATATCCACGTTCTAATTTTTTTTTATCCCTTCGAAGCCGTTAAAGGTTAACTTGGTACGATGAAAATGTTTGCATAAATATTTCTCCCATTTTCTTTATAATTATAATTATTTAGTTTATACTGGATGTTGCACGTGGCTTCATCCGCGTGGAAAATAAGAACAATATAAGTTCTCGATTCCTTTCTATCATTGGTTGATACGTAACGTTTTGTTGTTAAACACTTATCTTAATATGGCTGAAATATAATTTGTATTGGATATTTCCACAGAAATGAGATCTATTTTCGCGATTAAAAAGTATCCTATATCACTTTTTATCCCCAGTGTACTGTGAAAGAAAGACAAACAAACACACCTTCACATTTATAATATTAGTAAAGATTATCTTTTCTAAAGTTTCTGCACCATACCCCTTTGTTTTGTTTCGTTACTATCCTGTGCCCAAGGTTGACTGGAACAGATCGCCCTGTAGTAATAAGACCGTCTTTTGTATTCTAATATATGACTGTAACTTATTAGGGGTGTACATTTATATATTATATTATATTATATTCTTTTCTATTCTGTATCATAGACTCCTACGTGTGTGCATCATTCTTAAAAAGGGTACTAAGATGTTTTGCGTATTAATATTATAATAAATGATTCATATTTACCTAATAAATAAAATGATAGATCATTTTGATATTAATAGGTAAATTATGTGGAAAATAATTATAATTTAAATTATTACGAGTGCAATTATCCTTAATAAGAACCAATAAAACTGTAAATATATTTTCAATTTACTGCCGCATTTTTACGGATAATAAAAACAGAAAAAACTCTCGTTATACATCGAGGTTATGAGGTTATTAGATACGTACTTGTTTCAGTAAATAAATTGGAGTTTAAATTTTACTTACAACTAATCCACTAGCGGGATAAAAAAATATACTGTCATTGAACTTAATTTTAAGATGCATGGAAGTTATATTCGACTGAACTTTCCTATGAAAGTGATGAGTAAAATAAAAATAAATTTCCTAAAAGTTTTATTCGGTGACAGTAAATATTATGTTAGCAATTAATAATCAATAAAAATAAATGTATGGTTTTAAAACGATTTGAGAGTGCTGCTTTAATGCAGTTCCCTCCTCTCTAGTCAACCTGAATGTAGATTCAAGTTATTATAAATATCTAATATTAACGGAACTGATAAGAAAACTGTTCTAATTCAGCTTGAGAGATTTAACCCAAACAATATGTTTGTTTACTACTATTTAAGACTAAAATTATAATATACATTCATAATAAAATTTTAATATTATTGTATATTTAAGGCAAGATGTAACGGACCTTGTAAATCATAATTATTGTACCTAACAACTGCAATTTTTATCCTATTGTCCACAATAAAGATTAATTTGAATTTGAATTTATTTGTGGTTTAGAAAACATAAGTAAAAATCTTAAAAATTAACAAACATTGCAAGTTAGACAATTTCAATGCTTTTAAAAATGTAATAAGTTGTTTGGAAGGTTCGTGTTGATCGGTAGGTAGCACGTGAGATCTGACTGAATATATTACAATTGATGAAACAAATTACATGGCAGATATTTACGTGACAGATAAATATTTGATCTCGGGTCATTGGTTTTTGTGACGTGTTATTTGTGTTGTCCATGCCGACCGCGACACAGGAAATCCTACTGCGGGGGTATGAGTGTGTTAGCGTTTATTTATATTCTAAAACAGATAGCTTTAGCCATATTTGGAAAAACCTTTGGTAACGGTTATTTTGTCAATATGTGAATGAGCTGCGTTTTAATCGTCCAAAAATATCGACACGAACTTTCCGGAAAACCTAATAACAATATTAGATAAACGTTACTTTTTATTTCTATCGCAGTAAAACATGTATATCATAAAAGATAACTAGCTAATTCACGACTTCCTTAATTTCTTGTTTGTGTTATGATCGGTATGTACCTACTGTGTGTTAGTGAAAGAACGTTTAAAATGTTTTATAATATGCTTACATAAAAGCTCTTCTAACAAGTGAGTTTGAATGAAGTGATGAGTTACATGAAAAATCAACACTAACTATGGAGCTTGGCATTTACTTTCTCTTTCGTCCATCTCTAATATGAGTTGCGGAAATTTGAATTGTAGGTATGCGTTTCTAAATGCACAATTGGTATTATATTACGGCTTACAAACACCCACAGTTATATAAAACATCTTCAATGTTGTTTGGCTGGAAATAAGTGCAGCATAACGGATTCTTTGCATATTCTCGTAAGAGATATTACTCTTCTTCTAAAATCCTTAAATTCAAGCCTCTTTTGCATGACGTCAACCCTACTAACTTCCCAATGTAATTGGATCAACTTCTCTCTGGACTTCATAACACTCAGCTTCATTCAGACATGAGCATGATATTAAATATCGTGTTATCTACCTCGCTAGCTGCCCCTTTTTCTAAAATCAACTGTAGATAACTTTATTGCAACAAAGATGATTGGAAATCAAAGTTAATTTTCAAGACTTAATTACAAATGAACTGTGTAACCTATCGGTACGTAAGCGTTTTAGTAGCTAAATGTTATTAAAGTATATGGATGTTAGTAGTAAATGATTAACCTATCTTTTGACTCTTAGGTACTTAAATATGTCGTGACGTTTAGTTTTGTGTTACATAACATTTTATAGCTATCTGATAATATCCAACACTTTAGCTGTCTATAAATACACGATAATTAACGATAACAGACATTTAACGATACGTGAAAGATTCAAATATGTGAACATTTAACACTACTAATTGCAGAATCTTTTCACAGCGAAGCGTTTATTACAATCCATTACAGATGCTAACAATAATATGTGTTACTTTAATTAACAAGATTAGCACGTGTTACACTGCCTACCCATTCATATAAAGACACTTGAGTGTCGTTTTTGCCACCATAAAACTCACATAACGATCAGTCGGATAGGTGGTGAGACGTAGAAAGCTTTAATATACGCGTGGCAGGCTCAAAGCTGGATCTAGACGAGATTGGAAAGTTGGGTGCAGCCCACACTAACGGGTTACAAAGTGCACTTTCCATGCGAGATGCGCTTTCTGATACCAAATGAGGCAGTACACAATAGTGACCTTAATAGCTTACTGTTCCAAAGCTGTCAATTCCATGGATTAAATACTTCCAATGTTCATAAACTAAGAAAAGAGCTTTTTGCAATCAACATGCGAAATAGGTCGCGATAACATGGGAGAGTCGTGTTGACTCGAACAGATCATTCGAGATAGTTGTATTGAATTAATACTTTTATCTGTGATAGCTCGATATTCCAGCTCGACTGTTAAACCGAGCTAGCGCTTATTACGCGGAACAACTAGCAAATCTGAGTCTGATTTATCCAATCAGGTATGATAATAAGAAAAGTATTCTTATTTAAAAGTATTTGTGGTAATCGACTAACAGTTTTATATAAGAGTTAGAAATTAACAACCTACCCATCTCGGATTACACGCTATAAACATTTGGTAAATCTTAAAGGTTAACTTGAAATCACACATGTAATTATTATAGAAGAGATTTAAAACTACTATATAATTACAGTGCAATTATCATTATGAAAACCTATTTGTTATGACCTATTACCAATTACTCTTATGTTACTAACAACTAGTTAAGGAAGTATTACTTAATGAACATGTAATAATATCTGAGGATATAATTACACACTTCAATCGTATGTAGAAGGAAGAAACACTATAACTTTCAGATTTTGAACTGCGGTTGGCTACGGTTACCTCGAAATATGTCGGGAAGTGAATTAGAAGAGATACCATAAAAAATCTTGTTAAAAGAATTCTTATGACGAAAGATTATTACAAATAAGATGATAATGTTAAAGATAAGACTGATTGGATCTTAGTTTCATACATTTACAAAGTAGTATTATTGTTATCTGTTACTGTGAATAGGAAAAATGACATCTAGATAATTTCTTGCCGCTTCTTAGATACCCGGTACAAGGTGGCGACATGTTGAAGCAATTGCATAGCCTTATTTCATTTCAACTTATTTCATTTCATTCTTTTCGTAATCTGATTTGAATAAACCAGTGTTTCGGGTAAACTCGTAGCAACTTTCGTAGCTCGAACAATATATTATTGATCAAACAACAAAGCAATGGAAGTATTCTCCTTAAATAAATATGAGAATTTGTATAATAACGTTACATTTAGGATGTTAATTTGACTACTGATTGCGGGAGTAAGGATGTACTGTCTTTTAACAAGTAAGTTCAAGGTTCTCAGGGAATACTAAACTTAAAGAAAGGCAGGTAGCCAGAATATTAATTTAAAAGTAAATTTTTTTAATCTTTTAAATCCTAAATTCTCGGATAGCCTGACTCATTATATAGTCATTTTAATGAAAAGTATGTTTGAAGCTTTGACGACGTATTAAGTATATTTTAATCCAATTAAAAAACTGGAGAATAACTACGCGTAAGTTGTATTGTGGTAGTATTTATATATTTGATGCATATAAAATATAAATAACAAGTGATTATATATTATCGTGACTTTCGTGTTATCGTGTTTTTTATACAAATTGAAGTGCTACCTAATTATATACTTAAGTGGTTGCATAATGAGATGCAACTTTCTATGTTTGTTCTACTTTAGTTTTGTCGTAAATTTCCGATAGTCATATGACTTATCACTCAGCGCATCCTTTCACTTTTAAGCTTGGGCAAAGCGTCCGATATGTTGTAGGAGTACAATGAATGAATACATTAATAGAAATTACCAGAAACTGCGAATATTAGATATTATGACACTGGTTTGGAATTAATATAATTTTCGTGACATGCTCTAAGAGTAGGCCACAACCTAACTTGGAATGTAGAGTCAATTTTTAGTTTGGTGTATTTATTAATATATTTAAATATATTAGTTTTTATATTCTATATTAAAATAATGATTATTGATAAAATGTGGGCAAAAATAAGGATTTTTTACTATGATTTAACCGCAGTATATACTGTAGAAATTTATAATTAAAAATACATTGTATAATAAAAAAGACATATCTAATATAACTATGTCGTTCAGGGGTGAACAATCTATCGTATTGAGCCAACTCTTCGTGGAGTCTTCTTGGAATTACTTCTCATATCAATGCATACGAACTAAAGCAATATGCATAATGTCAATTTCATAATATAAAAGGAAGTAGTTATAATTCAGCTTCCAAAATTTGACCCACACTGCAAATGAAACTAACTCACAATGCAAGTTAAAAGCTTTCATATATATTTTATTTGTTATGTCATACTGGATCAAGGAGACGCTATGCAAATAAATTAATAGTTCTGTCAACCGTCTCGTAACATACATTATACTTGACCAATTTGGTTTTATGATCCGTTCTATTGTGAGCACACTGCCCAATCCGACCACTTTTACTTTTCTTGAAAGATGAGAATGTAGTTGCTCAGGTCTGAATGATGTCATTCATGATCATATACGAATACGTAATCCACTTGCAAAACTCGTAATATTAGTTTTACAATTATATAAAGTCTGGATCAAATTTCGAGTGAAAGACTTCGATATAACCGTACATGGATCTTTAGGATATACCTAAGAAAGAAGTAAAATGATACGAAGTTTAAGTAAGTAGCTGTATCAATGTTACATGAATGTAATTTCTTTACCTACTAGTTGGTCGCTGCAAATCAATCGTCACTCAGCTACAATCTGATATCGAAGCCTCTAAGTCTAGTTACATTATTGCAGTGCGGTTGCACTTTATGTTTAAATGAGTAGATATTTATCCTCACCTTTTAACAGCGCCCAAGTCAAAAAAATTGCTTTGCTTACTATCGTTTTGTATAAACGTATCTTAATAAATATTAATAAAATAATTGTATCCCTTTTGCGTTGGTTTTCTGTCAGTTTTAGTGAACTATAATTGTTTGAATACAATAATACCAAGCAACTGGTATATTTGATATGTATCCTAAATAATGTAACATTTTATGGCCAGGTCATTTTTGTATATAAGCTATTGATTAATTTGGCACTCAGTCTTATATTTACTGAGTAAAAATAAACAAATAAGATGCTGCAAAAAACGAAGACTTCAGAACAAACAATTATTTGTCACATGAATTGAAACCGAGATCATTTGTTCCATAGACAGCGGTGCTATTCACAAAACAAGAGCGATGACTAAAGAAGCCCGAAGTTATAATTATAAAGATAATTTAGTCGCTAAAAGCTTCTCACAATATTTAAACAGAAGTCCAGCTAATATAGATATCAATTGCTATCTGACATCTGTTCATACATAAGTTGTATCAGACATGGACGATGTCGTTAGCGGATGTCTGCAACTAACTAGGCGGATGTGTGTAATGTATCTAAGGGCTAGAGCGTTGTCACACACATCGGGCATAATAATTATTGCTATATGTTTACACATTAAGGCTTTTACAATTTTACACTAATGAGAATGTGTAGACGAATTAAAGGCGTTTCAGTCTCTGATAATATAAGTTATCGTTTATTTAGGTTACTTTGGATGAACTAAGTAATAGTCTTAGTTAGACCTTAGTTTTATAATTGGATTAAGATTTTTTATGCCCAGCCATAGCTAGGTTAGAAAGTAGCTAACTCACTGGTTCGCTGTTAAACTAGATTCGCGACACTATAGCCATAATTCGCAAGAAAAAAAAACTGTTACGTTTTACGGAAACGGTACAAGTTTTTATTAACGTTTAAACACTCATATTCTCGCACTATGATTCCCGGTGTTAACACATCATAGACAAATTAGACATCACCAATATCCATGCCCGGAGAACAAGCCTTTATCTGTCAGATAAATGTCTACTTCGACCGGGAATCGAACCTAAGACAGAGGCCTTACCTTCGCAGGTAAGATCAACTAGGCTAGGTAGCCTACTAGGCTACGACGCCGTCTAGTAGCCGTCGAGTTAGTGACAGGCAGTCACTAACCAGGTAGATAATGAAACTCACGTGAACGTGTACCAAAGAACGGAATTTAATTAATTGTCAGAGTACTAACTGGCAATATAATCTATAAGGATATACCTTATCTTTTGGTGATCAGAATGTACCACGATTGCGACAGCTTGGCTTGAATCAACCACCAATAGAGCCACATATAATTCCAAGTATTCAAAGAGAGAAGTGTTTTTTTTTCACATAATTACACATGTGGGAGCAGGCTTGTGGGTACTTATTCGTAAGATCTTTGTGATAAATAATAAATCTCTCGCAGTAGTCAGTATCGGTTAAGAATATCACGATACTTAACAAAAACACAAAATTCCACAGTTACAGAGATATTTCATTTACCGTCTACCAATGTCTGACATATCTGCCTATTAACATGTTTTATTTTTTTTTTTCACATTGCAACACCCATGCAACAGCATACCCTGGATGGAAGCTTAGCGTAATAACATAGTCATTGAAAAGTCAGCGTAGTACAACGCGTGAAATAGAACAAGTCGACTTAGTGATGTAATGGTTGTCCTCCACAATGGGCCTTTATGCGTTCATCCTCGGTTCCGCTCGCTCACATCTAGTTACAGAAGAAAAGAATTCGCGATGAAATCGTACGCTCTGATGGTCTTAATACAACGTATCAACGTTAGGCTGTTTTCCACTGCGATGGCGCGGCACAGACTTTACGCGTCATGGAGTGCATACTAATGACGTGCTAATGACTATGTATCTTCTAAACTCAGAAGTAGAATGTATTTTTCTCTATTATCTTTAAGCTAAGTTTATTTTGACATGAATTTTAATATTAATTCGATTAATAATTTCAAAGATCATATTAAGGAAACGAATTATTAACATACGGCTATGTAACACTTTTCACCACAACTCCCATCAGTGAGAAGTATGTGGAATAATTGCATTTAGCAGTCACCAGAAACTTATGAAGATGGTCCGGAATCTCGTATGAATGCTTGGTAATGCATCGTCATAATACTAAGTGAGAATATTTCTTTGAAACTACTGTGAATGCGGCATTTAAAAGGATAGAAAAAATAAAAACAGGACAATAAGCGGCTCTGATACAAGACGTGATATAAAGACTCGTCTTTGATCTTTGACCTTGTGATTATGTTCTTAGAACAATGAGCAATTATTTTACTGTTTATATTTTGGATAAATGTAAGATACTGTGTTTTTAATACAAAGTAAGAGTATCATTCGGTACTAAATCTTAGAGTACAATAGAGTTCATATAAGAATAATGTTAAGGTTTAGGTGTATAGAGAAGTGTTAATAGGTTAAATGTTATACATAGAATTTGTTTTTATTAAAGAAAATCAAGAACTAACAAGTGTTTATGTAAGGTAATTTTTTGACAAAATTAAATTTTTTTTTATTATTTCCTTTCATTAGTATGAACCTATTGTTATATCAAAAAATCTATAATTATTGTAATAAACGACACACAACTCAAGCACAATAGGGTATTTCAACAAATGTGCAAGGAAATTTAATATTTCCTGTATTATGTTATAATATAAAACATTTAAATAATACCATCAAATTGTTACCGAAAGCATGTCATGCATTTTTCCCGTGCTTTACACGGTCGTTGCCGTAGCAATGGCCACAACGTTTTTTCAAATGAAACCTTCAACTAATGTAGACAAAAACGTATATGATTATGATATAAAAAGCTCTGTTAACAAATGAGAGCTGTTAAAACTACATTTCCGACCAATTACTCGCACGACACCGACAGATATTTCTTTGCTTGTACATATATTCTGTTTAAAACGATTCCGATTTTGTAGTAACGAAGTATGTTGGTATCTAAGTTATTACAAGTGATAAGGTTTTTTTTTTTTTTAATTCAATAACAATTTCTAAATTTATAATGTGTCTCATTAATAAAATTTATTTCAACCTACGTGTTTGACCATTTAATATACGTGAAGAGCACTTTCCTCGACTATTAAGTTTAAACACTGTGTCACTAAACTTAATAAAAAAATATAATAGAAGCTGTCCCTTTAAAAAAGAAATATTACACAACTTATTTCTCACACTAACGATTAAAATTGCTGTGCATAATTCAGTGCACGTCGCTGGTATAAAAATTAATTATTTTCCTAGAACAAAATACACGTAAGCACGTTAAGTTGTTGAGAATTTTTCGCGTGTAGAATTTCTCACAAAAAAAGAGGAAAATGTGGACGATTAACAGTGTAAAGATAATTTTACCGCTAGTGGATGCAATGTGTGTTAATGGAAACTACTATAAAGACCTTGGAAACTGAAGACAGTTGCCGTTAGATGAATATCTAGTGGTTTTCTTATTTGAATATTAGCCATATGTTCTTCGTCAAGTGAAAGTAAGCAATAATATAATATCCTCTCTATAAAGAAACCTAAACTAATAATATTGAGTTTATGTTAAATACAAATCAATAAATATCAATTGATATAAGTTATTGTATTTAAATTTAGAACAAAGTTCATTTTGGCACAACATTTTAGAAACCCTTATAATCTTTATGTGACAGAATTTCGTAGTAAGATACAAGTAACTCTTGAATTTTAAAATAACGTTCAGTGAATTAAGTTATCGTATAAATAATAATCAAATTAACTAGCGATGGTATGTTATACTATTTATATTATAACTGGCTAATAAGTCTTTGATACTTTAAAAAACGAATTAGTTACTTACAATTAAAGCATTGTACACAAAGAATATATGTATGAGTATATAATACGGCAACAAAATAACACAACTAGCTTGTCTTTCAAACAATTACAGTTAGACCAGTACATATTCCGGGTACAATGCAATGAATGGTAACTAATTTCTCGCCTCTAACATTTTTTCATTAAAACCGTGGCCTTGGGCGTTTGCATCCACTATAAATAAATTAATTGTCAATCAGATTCAAAAGGAGATCGTCTAGCTGATATCTTCATATCTCGTTCTCGGCACACTCAATTACAACGAGAACTTAAATTAATCAATTCTGCGTTGGCTTCGAGCGTCCTTTTGTATCGTTCGGATATCTCAGGAAGCAATTTTGGAACCTAGCTTGCGTGTTCGTTTAAAATTTTTGTGACTTTCAATCAAACTTAATGTTAAAAGTTGGTTTAAATAAGAAATATATTAATTACCTATAAGTAATCCGATTTAAAGCCAATATATAATCCATCCCTATGTAGTTAGGAGAAACGCTACAGAGTAGCTAGTGTAGGTCGTAGGTGTTCGACCGAGTTGTGTAACAACGGGCGCGGTCGTCAGTGGGATGGGTGACAGCTAGTGGCAAAAATATCATAAATTATTCCGTGCTTCGGAGGGCACGTAAAGTCGTCAATGTCGGTTGTTATTGTCATAGAGAAACGCTTCCGACACTTTTGGCCACTAAGTTAACCAAATTGAATTGGAGCAGCGTGCTGGATATGCTTTAGATCTCCTCAGTCGTAAAGATATACCTGAGCCCTGTAGTAGGGCAATAATGAGTCGAAGCATAATATTTACATTTTCTATTAACTACTCATTACGAAGATAAACCAGTACATAGTATAACTATTTCTGCATAAAAAGTTTTTATGATCTACAGGTAAAAGATCCGTAAGAAAGCATTATACGTATTCTTTCACCAGTAGCGTTGCAGAACGCATCGTATGGATTACAAATTAAAATATAATTTACATTGTTTCTCCCTATGCACAATGCAGTCGTACGAGACTTTCTAACTGATCTGTAAGTGTACAATGACTATCCATCATCTCGCAAGTTATCTATTGTGTGCGACAGTGTATTGAAATTGTTTTGTGATGTATCTAATCGTAATTGATAAATGAGTTCGGTATTGTTAACCTTGAAAGTGATATATTCGTGCTAATTAATGAAAAACAATAACAATGAGACTGCTATAAGTATATTTTCATTGTATTTTTTTTTTATTTAATTATGATCTTGACTGATCACTTACTATATTTAATGAATGCGTTTTTAACCATTTATATATATTTTATAAACCATATGGGTTGCCGCCAACTTCGCGGATACCAAAGGGCATCGTTATCTCCCACCAAGAAATCTGTGCTTCCGTTTGAAAACTGAATTTTCATATAATGTCCCAATCAAGTAGATATTTTGAGTTAATTTGGGATACCTATTTATTTTAGCTATAATTATATTAACCAGTTAAAGAATCTTGTCATCGACCACATGGACTGTCGGAAAAAAGATTAATATAGAGAGTGCCTATACTTTCAAAACGCAAGCTTTATCAGATTGAAGCCGACTTCATGATTTTCGAGCATGGATTTTATATACAATTGGATTATATACAATGGACACGAGAAATTTTATCTAATAAAATATCCCCCAGGGAGCTCTTCATCCCTTTCTAACTGGGAATTCTAAATTCGACAATGACAAGCATGTGAGAATGGGATGCAAAGCTCCTTAGTAAACCAAATTTTGTCTCTGAATTGAATTGAAACATTTTGGATAAACTCCAACGTGTCAAAAACTGTCAACGTGATACGACTCGATTTTAAATTGCTGTATTATTTTCTGAACACCACATATGTCACATATAATTTTAAAAGTTTAAAATCCCTTACATATGCGAAGTCTCAGTTAAATATAAAACCCATAAAACCTAATTTTATCTAATTTCCAATATTTTTAATCAATACCTAATTCGTTATAAAAAATCATGAACACTGCGCCGTTCCACAAAATTATCAGCACGCAGTCAGAAATTAAGCAATTAAAAGTCAAAACGTAAACATAATTTTGTGTTTTATCTCCGTGTAGCAAGTGGAAGGAGGCCCTTTAAATTATCTTAATTTAATTGCATCATAAACTTTAAGTACAGCATCTTGATTCCAAGTTTGGCGGGCATTGTAACGGTCCTCAGACAGAGAGATAACTTTAGTTTCGCCAGCGTATGTATATATCTACAAAACGAACTGTGTTTAATACAGATAAATTATGAATACATAAAATTACACCATACATTATTCTTAATATAATCCCAATAAATTTTACTAGTAAATTTATTACTAATATAATTCTCAGCAAGTTATTTATTTATAAAGTGAATGTAAGCAGCGCTACCTTACGAAATGGTTGATCACTGGAATAAACTGCGGCAAAAACCACAACTAATGGTTTAATGAACAACAATTTATTAATCTCAGTACCTATTAATACAATTTATAATGTGTACCTGTAAGTGTTCCTAGTGCCCGCGATAATGTGATGTATGCGACATTAGTAAGGATTAAAATCCTATGCCAATAACGACAGTGTAACTATAAAACAGAGTAAACTGCTCTATGTTTTTATGTCAATCGATCACTGTTACATCATGACGGGTTATTACTTGTGTCCGTGTTTCACACGACAATGCTCGTCAAGTGTCGTTCGTAAACTTCCGTTTAGTATAGTTAAGTAGTTATACTACTTTTTAAGTCCATCAAATACTTTTTTATTACTTTTACTCTTTT
>DWPA01004209.1:0-13078 GCA_018251375.1 Calpodes ethlius | reverse complement strand
TGCGTCGAACCATAGAGTCTATCTCGATCCTTGGGATAACGAAGCTGTTGGAATGATGCAGGGTGAGACTCCGGAATCTAGCCAAGAGGAAAACATGAACTCCTTTGCCGGCGAGCCTGTCAGTGCAAGTTTTTACTACGTTCCTACAAAAAACTATGACTCTGGAGAGGAGGCAACGCCGCATATGAGAAACGTAATCCATCATGAAGCTGCTACTTCACCCGAATATGTAATATATAATAGAAAACTATCCAGAACTAGGGCAGATTACTCGGACCTGGCAATGTACGGCCACGCACCAATGCGTAAGTTATATCATTCATTAAATAATGTAACATAATTACCAATTGGGTACTTTTACGGCTAAAATGTCGGTAACAAAATAAATAAAAGTTTAGAATTCCTCAAAACAGATTAAAAATGGTATGGCTAATGATAATTAACTAAATAATGTTGTTTTAATTACTTTATAGGTATTCGTTGATAAATTAAGGCTCATTATTACGAAATTTTAATTGTGTTTCATATTAGGTCACGTATTTTAAATATTCTAATGTTTATTACACATGAATATAGATAACAAAAGTGAAAATTATTGTAGAAGGTCACTTACACAATTTAATGTAGATAGAAATGAAAGCTTTCGTAGTAACATAGATAACTAATACAACTATTTTTTTTAAGTTATTCATTGTGTTTAGATAGTAATTAACTTTCTGTAAACAATTTACTCATTTACATTTTTAAGAAAGTGTTTTATGAGTTAATGTTTACAAATATAGCTATTCGTAGTCATTACCAAGTTTCTGTACAATGCAATCTATTTCAGCAGAACGAAGAAGATCGGTATACATCGAAGATCCAATATATGGACCACATCCAATGGCGTATGAACCAATCTACGCTCCCATGCCACCGCCCGGATACTTACCTCCACCTCCCAGGTCTCGCATGTCGCTCCCTCATCATTCAGAGTACATGATGGCTAACCTTGGACACGGAAAACCCAGGCGGCACTCCAGGTAATGTTTTAATAATTTTAATTATGTATTTAGAGTGCGTTGCTTTACGTAATCGATTCTTACGGAAACTGCACCACTGCTGACTGCATGTTACGCTTTGAATATAAAGTATCAATAATTTAATCAATATGAATAAAATTTATCGTTGTTATACTATTTCTTAATAAGATTTTATGTGCATTTATAAGTTATTAGCTGAAAGTTTGCTGAGTACATATCTAATCTATATCATTATAAGATTGTGAAGAGAAAATCTTTGTACTTACCCCTTTATAGAAATATTACATGCACGTACTTATTGAGGATGAAATTTGACAAACTACTTGTAGCTAAAGTTTACATGGAGAAGAATTATAGAATGCTGAATTTTATAAATAATTTGTGCAACAAAAACAATTAAAGAATTAAGAAAATAGAACGTTAAACATGTCAAATGTACCTATGACAACTTGAAATATGGTGGAATTTCGAGAAAAAAGCGGTTCTCAAATGATGAACAAATTACTGTTCGTCAATTTCGTGATAAATGATTACGATTGTCGTTATTTACATATCAATTTTCAATCTCCATCCAAAAGGTATTTGTATAAAAATGACTTGAGTACTAACTCAATAGATACTTTAATAAACTTCCTAAATGAGAAACCAAAAAATGTGAATCGTTCCAAATGAAGCTCAGAGTAAACTTGAACACCGGAGATAGCTAACGATCTTTTCATTTACCGTACGTAGTTAACATAAGTGCAGACAGATAAATCGGCGGCTTTACGCGTAGTGAGCACCAACATCACAAACCAAGACTAAGGATAGTACTTAGTGACAACCGCGATGAAACACGCAAATATTTTCACGCTAATGGGACGAATAATGAGACTTCACGCACGGGGACACCATGTGACGGCGATTTCTAAATTGAGATGTGGAAATACCTCGGAAATATCACCAGTGTACTAAGAAATCACAGGAATTAATTTTTTGACACAACACTATTAATTTCTTATCTGTTGCTTCGTTAGTGATGAGCGATTCGTAATGACCTACGCTAATGACGATGGTAATGATAAAGAAGGTTTAATTTTGCATTCTATAATATGTAGAGACCGAGATAAGAGTGATAGGACATAGAGTAATAACTACCTGTTGTCTTCAATCCATTTTACTCTTACTTGTACTGAGCAACGTGAATGCAAGTTCTCATTCCCATGACAAAATGCGTGACGTTAGCTTCTACGGAAAGCGTAATGAAGGAAAAAAGTTAACCATCGCTTTGTGCAGGGCGTACATCGTCTATGTCAGTCTTTCTCAAACCAAGCGATTACGCATCTTGTGGACATGTAACTTTATAGAGGTGGGGGGGGAGTAAAAATGTAAATAAAAGCGTAGTAATGGTCTACTAAAATGCAAAAGCATTGTTTTGCTACTATTAAAATCAAAAATAATCCTAAGTATATTTATTTGCATCTTTTTTAACTCCACAATGAGGAAGAGACTGTTTTTACAAAATTGTTCACATTGAAAGGGGGCGCGGTGGTAGAAAAAGTTTGAGAACCAATGGTCTATGTATTGTATTAACGATCCTTCTCCGTCGCCGTCGTGTGAACATGCAAGTTTTTGTTGCCGCAAATGAAAGTTACATTTATGAGAATCTAGCTTGTTTATACAGAGAAACTTGTTACTAACATTGACCTATTGCATCAGCGCTGTAATATTGATTTTAAAGAAATCATCTTCATAAAATTTTGGAGGCACCTACTTTATTTACATACTTACATAGACGGTAGTGACTGCTCAGAAAATATTATAAGATGCATACTGATTTATTCGTAATATTTACATATTAAAATTTCAATCTAAGCAGTCGGCTATATAGGGATGGGCAAAAAAAAAGCGTAACAGTGAGGTAGTTAATAAAAAAAGCAAGATAAATAGTTACTTTTTTAGCTGTATTATAAATTACTTATCGAATTGATATTATTTCTGTGAATTGCTTGAATGGTTCTAAATGAATAATTCAAACCAAAAATGAATTAAATTGCTTCGATAGAATACTAATTTGATTCTTATTCATTTCCTGTTCATCGTTAAATTAATTTACAGTAATACATACTTAATTATGTAATCGTTTATTTTCTACCAATTTAAGCAAATGACGGGATAATTTTGCGAATAAACATTAAAATGATTAAAGATTCAATTCATAAATTAATTGCTCGCCACGTCCCTACATGCAACATAACTTATCAAGGTTCAATTCTTGGCAGTATTACAATGCGATTCAATATTTTATTACAATTGCGTGAAAATATCTCATTGAATATGTAAAATGTAACTGATTAAAAATAATATCATTAATAATATGCTAAAATAATAATTTCAGTCCGAATCAATTCAATCTATTATTTTAATATTTGGTTATATGTATACGCTCTCATCGTAAGTTTATGAAGATAAATATGTAATAAAAACGGTGTTTAAACACTGAAAGTAGTTTTCTCCTTAAAATATTCATAATAAGAATCTATTAAAAATCTCTAACTATTAAAAAGTTGCAATAATAAAGTGAATAAGTATACCTCTGTAGAAAGTATAAGAAATAAGTAAGTTCTGTGGAAAGTTTAAAAACAAAAAAAAATTCAAATTAGGTACACAGATAATAAATGTCTTTGAACAATTGCTTTGTCAAAACAGTTAATTTCTTAAAGTATTACGTGAGCGTGGTGTCAGTAAAACACCTGTTCTATCGAGAACGATTAACGAAAATTAAGATAAGATAATAGAGAGAGCTAAGCAATACGGTTCTTTATTTTAATAGCCGTATTTTTTTATTCTAATAGATATAAAACTACTCAACATTTTACGAAAATATGTTCAGTATCTATCTATTGTTATAGTTGTATGCAATATTCAACATGGATACTGATTTGTAGTCTCTTATGCAATGTACATAAAACGTAAATATACATATATAAATAAATATATACCTTTACAATAATAGAAATATAACATATAACGGTATATATCTCAGAACTACTGAAAATTTAGCGCTTTTTCCTTCCCATACTTCTTCCTTCTATGGTAAATCCTTCACCAGTGGCTGTACGTCTATGGAACTCTTTATCAGTTACTATCCGACGCGTGCAGACACTGGTGTCTTTAAAAAAACAGGTAAAGGATTACTATTAAACTAGCCTTCTGTATCTATAAACTATTTCAACATGTGTTTATGGAAAGTCCAAGAATTAGAAGATATTGTTTTGAAATATTATCTGACAGATTATTTAACTCTGATGCTATAAATATTTTACAGTCCACTTGAGTCTGAATAATCGATCAAACTGAATTATAACAGATTATAAATAGTTAAAGATTACGTCGTTTGATTATCTATAGTTAATTAAAATTACACTCAATTTACAATTTTTATACTTATTTACATTTTGCGCGCATACCATCTAGCACTTTGGCATTATTTATCGTCAAGTAAGATAGCAATCAAGCATAAAATTATCAGTTATCACGCCTAAAAATAGAACAAAAAATATACATGCAATAAAGATGGTTAAGACATGAATTGACTGAACCCGTGAGATTTTTTGTCGCTAGTCATCTTTAAACGCGCGTGAAGGTACAACAGCCTAAAGTAAATTTAGAAAGCAAGTCATGTTGCCTGTGTTTATAGTCATAATGCCCGCGAATTAGTGCGGAGTCGCAATAGCACACATAGGAAACTGCTCTTCGTTATCTAATCCACTCGTGATCGTATTGACACGGATGAGAAATCATAGTCGCTTTAGTACTGTACGTATTAAATTCCATTTTGCTGATCGCAGATATTTTTTTTTTATCATTTTTTTTTTATTAATAGTTATAGATGGATTTATAATTTAGAGTTGTTTATTAATATAAGGGACACCTACCATTGAAATTCAATCGTAATACAATTTATTAAATGGTGATTTTGCAATGTCATTTTTAAAGCTCCATTTTTTGTAGAATATAGGTATATATCGACGCTAGAGAACATAAACGCTGTAACCCTCTTATTTACAGGGTTATTGCTTTTCAATGTCGATATATATATTCAATATGGTTATGTATAAAATATAGTTATTTGTCTTTCTTCTCCGTGTAGACGTTAACTTAAAAATAAATCAGTCTTTTACTTACGTGCATTATTATTAAAACTGGTTACAAAAGTCTTCGCTTCGCGTATTAAGGTATACATTAGTGACTTCGCTGTTTGATCTAAATTCGACCATATTTCATCAAATATTAATCTCTGACGTGTAAAAAAACATTTCACGATACGAAGGCGATGTAGGCTTGGCTGGGAAACTCGATTTGCGTTGTAATCGATTTGGAATATTAATATTTTTTTGTACCCCAAGGATGACGGAAGCCTACGAACCGTTCGTGTATGAGAGTGTTCCACCGGATTACGATGACTGGGCCCGCCCGATGCCGAAGACTGCTCCGAACAACTTCCACCTATCCAGATTTGGTCACTTACAAATCGATTATTCCTGTAGCTGGAACTTTCTTGATAGACTTATTCGAAATCACTAATATTTCCAATGTATATTGTAGTGGCATTTCAGGTATTTAAAAGACACGTCTCTACCAAATATTTGCTTGTGAAACTTGTCTATGGTACCCGAAAATATTTTTAAATTAAATTTGTCTCGAGTTTTGTGTCTTTGCCGTCAAGTGCCCTCACGTTTACTATAGTTATTAAATATTATTATTGTTTTTTATTTCCATTATATTTTTAGCTTGATAAATTACTCAGCAATTTTTTTCGGGAAGTTCAAAAGTTATTGATTTTTTTTACCATCAGATTATAATATGTACGAGTAAGTACCTAATTTTAATAAATTAAATTATCATTACGTAGATCAAGTTAATAATATTAAGTCAATCCATAATTCTCGACATGAGAAACTTAAGTTCGGATGTCCAATACTGGAAGTGTTGTGACATCTTACTTTTTCTTCACAAGTCGAGAATTAGTAATGTTATGATCTTACAGTAAATACCACACATCTAAACAAATTTGCTTCAATAATATCATAGACACTTCATTCATTTTTTTTTTTAATATTATTTTTTTTCGTATTGTTTTTAAAAAACCAATTTTGAATAAAAATATTTTCGTTTTATATTTTTGTATCTATAAATATAAAATTGTTTACATTGTCACTGTTTATCTGAAAAACCTACAAAGAAAATTCCTTAACTAAGGTTTAAAGAAATGTAAAAACATAAATGTATGAGTAATGATAAAAAGTATTATTATATCTAAGATATAAGTATGTTTAAATAAAATGTGTAATTTTTGTGTGATTTATATTGTATGTATTTGCATAGAAATATGTACGATGGCTCATAGGCTTCAGGCCAAAGATAATAAATGTTTCTTCTTACAATTATAATGTTTTATTAACTGCATTGGATCAACAATTACTGAAATGGATTACAGCAAAACCTATACCTAGTTAAGAAATTTATGGTAAAAAAACATGATAAATCTTTTATTACTGTGCGTACAACCGTATGTCATACTAATATTACCAAACTATTGACGCGTTAATTAAGGCGCATTTGGACGCAGCTACTAACTAACGTCATTACAGGATTATTCGAATGGACATTTGCCGTTGATTAATGCGACCTTAACGTCTTAATGCAGACAGAGAGGGCGAGACAGAAGAGAATCAGCTGAAAAGACTTTTTTTACGTAGGAGGAGGACTAGATCGGGAGTGGGGTTCGGGATGTTGCTCATCGGAGGTCAACGTAGTTGTGTCACAAACAATAACTCATCTGTAACCAGACTCGGAAACAACCAAATACACAAATATTTTCTTGCATATCTCAGTATCTATCTATCTATCAGGCTTTAAGAAAGTCCACTGCTGGACATAGGCCTCCTCTAATTTGCGCCACACAGACCGCTCCTGAGCCTTCTGAATCCAGCGAATACCCGCTGTCTTCTTCAGGTCGTCAGTCCATCTCTTATGGACTTATCATGGTAAAATATAAATAATGTTCTATTTAATAATCATTAATACATTCTAAGTTGTTATTATCAAAATAGTTTTATTTCCTGGCCTGGAACACAAAAGTACACACAATAGTACATAGTGCGCTGCGTGAGAAAAATACTCAATTTAAAAAACTAAGTAGAAACGCCCTTGTGTTATTATTCTACTTAAGTAAAAGTATACAACTACGAAGGCGTAATTCGCGCCGTTTTTTATTTCTTCCTAAACTCCTTAATTTTCCGCCTGCCCGGGTAACTTTATCATACAGACTGTAATTGGTTAATATAATATGAGATTGAACTCTTTATTGATTGAAACTTTACTGATTCAAATAATTTTCATTCCGTAACGTTAAAAAGTGAAATATTAATTACTGTTTGCTAGGAGCAGAGTAATTTTCCGAATAGATGTAAACCAAAAATACATTTCATCTCAGTCCCTAGTCACCAACGAATCTTATATCCATGTTATAGGTGAATATGAAAACTAAATCAAATTTTGCAGTTGTAATACGGAGCGCAACCTTTTCAATTCACAACCGACACTCAGGTCACGGTTGGCCGCGTCGTGTTCACAAATTCTTGACATTGACTCAACTTGACTTTGTACTGAACCTTGAAGTTAGACGCAGACTGAGATTGTTGATTGACGTCCGTAACTGCATGCTACTGTACATACATTTGTAATTACGTTGCATCAATGAATAAATGTGTTGGTTATCTTTTGCATTGCAGATTTTCGGGCATGTTTTAATGACGTCAATTAGATGCAGACTGAGTTTTATCATCATCAATTATTTATAGCACTGATAATGAGTTTATTCACTTTAAATGTTGTAGATAAATTTCAATTCGGTATATTTCGAAGGGATTTGTGACTAATAAGCTACAATGTACAATTGTATACTTTTGTAGTTTCTTGATGTCCTTATTCTAAATATATAAATAAGAATATTTGAATATATATAAAATCGATAAACTCGGAAATTGTTTGACAAACATAATGAAAATTGATATGTATGTGTATTTTTCATGGAGAAGGTATGCTATACCTATTAATGCAACTAGCCACCAGGCGGCGCTATAGAGTGTCAACTTCTGCCCCGTTGAACTTATTGTCATAAAAATTGGTATGGCTATGATTTTCTTGGAAAAAACATTCATGTGACTTGCCACCAGGCGGCGCTATAAAGTGTCGACTTCCAATAGACATTTTTTTTTCCAGCGAGGCAGCTGGATTCGCTTCATAAAATTATCTTAACCAGTTTATTTACCACACAGGACACTACATGAACGAGAATCAAAAAGTCATTGATGTATTGTTTAATCGCTTCAATAGAATATTAACTTATTAATAACACATAATTAGTGTCCTATAATCGTAACTGATATAATAATAAAGTCTTGAAAAATGATTAATTGAGATGATGAGATGAGATTAAATATAATACTGTCGACGGAAATTCATTTAATTAAGGTATTGATCAGAATTTAATGTATTGTCTTTTCTTGTCTGTCACAATTAATTACATGTAGGTACAATAATTATCTAATCTACTAAACTTTGAAGCTACAATAATTAAATTTAAGATTTGGTGATTATTATATCCTAATAGATCTATATTTAGAAAAGATATTTTTAATCGGTTGATAATATTGATATGGGGACTTTTTTGTACAAAAACGTAATTGTAAGTGATATTCTTGAAATTGAACTACGAGAATTAGTACCACCAAAATAATTTGTACCGCTCATTATTATAACACTTATAATTTAGCCTTAAATTAAAGGCACCAGTATACTTCCGGCTTTACGTGCAGGCCATAAACTCCGTCCATTACCCCTAACCCTTATTAAGTGTCAGACTCTCACTCAATATCGCAGGGGTTTGGCTGAATCTATGGACCGATATATTTCACTGTATTAGAGCTGTACACCTACTGAAACCAGGAAATACTTGAAGAAAATTAAGTTGGTACTTTATATCTTTGTTTCCTTATCTTATGCTCGTGTTAGTTATCCTTGTCTCACTCAACGGTATCTATATAATTAGCTTTAAGTGTTTCGCTTTAAGTCCCTAAGAAAAACTGCGTATATGATAATAATAAAATAACAAATTTTAGCAGTTACGTAACAGTAGTCTGAAAGGATTTGAATCCATTAAATAGAATTGAGAAGTTTCGATCGAAGTAACTCGAGGGATATGAAAACTGCAATTACTAAACAATTGACTAGTTTACTAGCAATGCTTGTACGACGAGAACTTCACGAGCCACGTACCCGACACGTGCAGATAATAAAACTATCAATTACACTACGTATAATAACATCTAGTTGAGCGCAATTGCGTTTTGAGATATATTATTATATGAATTAGAAGTTACACAAACATGTATTAATTGTTATGTAAACTGAAAATATAATTACATATTTTAATTTGTTATTGTTATACCTTCACCCCACTGATGATTCACTACAAGGCATGGGTCTCCTAACTGATGAGCATATTCCACTACTCTGCTTCAGTGTAAATTTGTGGAGAAGTTAGTGGCGAACAGAAGTATCCGAAGTTATACCTCTCGATGGATCTCCAACGTAAGTTAACGACTAAATAATAATAAACGCGACCGAGAGTTGTACGTGCCTTGTGAAGCACAGAAGCATTCAAGAAATTTTGCCTCTAGCAAACCCCCATCCATCTACCATCGCTCCCTATTACTATCTCTTCCCTCATGACAATAGGTTTTTATTATTAAATGTGAATATTTACTATAACTAGCAAAATAAATTGAAAATATAGTTATTGCTAAAAATAGTTCTTTGTTAATTATAATACTCTAAATACTGACAAAAGAAAAAGAAATTTTTTTAATGTTAAGGTATACTGACCTTTACAATAGAAGGACACGACATGTACAGGAACAACATGAGAATTTGCTTGAACTTAAACGTGGAGGCGGTCTTCCCCATCTCGTAGAAGATGTTATTCTCATCCGTGTGGGAGTCCACCTTCAGCCCGAAGGCACAAGATGCGATGACGTCATTAGCGTAGCGGGTGGTTAGATCCTTCACATCTACATCCATGTAGCCTGTTGAGATAGTGACAGAATTGTAATCAAGAAATTACAAGAAAACCAACATTTCTAGTTTGATATACGAAATTAAGGAATGTAGAAAACATTTGAAAGTAATGTGAGAAGCAAATAATAGTATTACAATAGTTCCATTTAATTGTACTAACATAATTATAATTATAGATTTTAACTGTATTGATCGTAAATACAGCTGAACACAATATTAGTCTTAGAACTTAGTTAACGTGTTTTGCAATGTTAAACCTGTACAAACTGTGGTTTTGGTCTTCTCATAGGCATTTATTGCTCACGGTAATTTTACTCTCAGAGTCATTGCATCTTTAATCTCTCAAGAAGCATAACATTGAATTCCGTAATAATGGGATAAATTCCCTGTTCAACTCTTAAATAACTACGTAATTTTTATCCCGTGTCAATTATTCGATTATCGCCATGACGTCACAACAGACATTGGCCTTAAAATTTGAAGTCTTTACGACGAACTTAATTAATCAACCACTTGAAGCAATTGACGCTGTAGAGCCAAGCGGGATTTAATTTGGCATAGAATGGATGCGTGATTCGAGGGTCCTATGTACGAAACACGCATAGCTAAATAATTCATTTCGATATAACATTACATCGAATAACGAGTCATCAGAAAGATTCGACAGAGCAAAAACTTTTGGATCATGTGCACATTTCATTGCGCATAAAATGTTTCCATCAACGTTGGTTAACGCCATTGGTATCATCGATATGTTGCCGGTTAGTATGTGTCTCTGCGACACCGTTACCGAAGTATGTAAAAAGCCTTATACGGTTGATTTTAAAACGGAGAGTTGTGGTTAGTCAGTTAAAAAAAATATATACTTAGGTGCCAAAAAAATATTCAAAGTAATTCTAATTACAATTACTACGACTTATTTAGATTAGAGATAATTCAAAATATATATACATAATTGAGTCACCGCTTATTCAACATTTAGAAATAATAATAAGAAGAATGTTATTTTTCAAAGAACAAAAATTTCAAATTTTTTTTTTTTTCTCACAGAGTAGAAAAAATTACAATAGAATGATTGTTATTAAAATAACCATTTAAATAAATAATCATAATGACAATAAATAGTGAATTAGATTTCGAACAAAGCCGATGACCTAAACTGAACATGAATCTAAATAATTATGTAACCCTTTTATAAACAACGTGATTACGATAATTCTACTCCGCGTTTGTTATCCGAGCGGCTTTCAGTTACGGTACGTATCCTGCGATGATAATGACGAAGGTCAAACCCATTATATTTCAGTTGTTAGACAAAACAAGCGCTTGTGATAGACAAAACACTATTTGCGTGATTGATGTCATCACGATTTGGTACGACTAGCTACTTTTATACGCATGTGTTTGAAATTCGTTTAGTCATGTCACTTTATTAATATTTCGGAAAAATCAATTTAAGTTACAATATTATAAAAATTAAGAATAAAAACATAACCAAACAAAATTAAAACACACATACAAATTACTAGCCGTATCAGGTTTCAATGACAAAAATGAATATTTACTACTTTTTAATACTAAAATATAAATCAGTTGGTACACATTCACAAAAAATGGTTTTTACTCCAGGAAATAACATCCTTAACATTGTCTATTCGAGTTAATTAAATTAATTTAAAGTGAAATGAAAAACACATTTATTTACCTCCTGATTCTTGGATTCTCTTTTCTAGCACCTTCAACATCTGTTTACCAACTTCGTCCATGAAGGGCACCATCAGCTTGATCTTGGAGCTGGTGAAAGCTGGACTGAGGGTCGAGCGCATGTCCTTCCATTCTTGCCCTGGAGAAAACATTTTTGATAAAAACGAGGCAACGATTCAGTTATTAACATTAACAAAATAAGAACATTTTGATATCATACTTCGTTTCCAAAACTTCGAAGGCCAAATTTAAAAATTCGGATTTTTTTATTTTTCTTATTTGACTTTTTGTACCTTACAACTATTGAGTACTTAGTCTTAACTTCACAACTCTCCCAGGCATAAGGGAATTTTCAGTTTTTCGTTTTTTCGGAGCCTATACTAGAGTGAACAAAAAACAATTTCCATATAAATGGTTCTTGTGAAAGACATTCTATATCTATCTATGGTATATTATATCCAAGGAAATTGTAGTCAAGTAAAATGTTTAAAATTTTTGAGAAACAATAGATTTATACAATAATCGTGTATTCATTTCATATATTTTAAGTATTCATTTTTAAACAATTATAATTAAATAATACTTTTCCTTCATACAAGGATATTACATGAAACTTTTCAACGCCTAAACTTTAAAAATTATCGTAGAACTACAAAACACATTTGTAACGTAACTTTTAAACTTTATAGAAGCAGTTGAGCAATAAAATGAATTTGTGGCCCCATAACTTCACACTACAGTGATTTATCTTATACTTATACGTTCCTCTACATCAAGAAGCAAATATATTTTGAGAGAAAAAAATGATAAATTGACTGTTAAAACAATATGTAATCAATATACCATTGGAATGCATTACCTATATAATTATTTACAATAGATAAAACTATTGGTTAACAAACTATTTTAACTGATATTGAAACTGTTTATTAATACAACATTAAAAAACAAAAATAATATAACTTGTATGACAAAGCTGCCAATTTTGTTAATTAAATTTGGTAAAATTAAAAAATAATACCCCCACAACATTATGTTATTCCCGTGAGGTAATTGTAGAGTTTTGTATCTGATCACTACACCAGCATACGCCGAATAGAATTTCTCTATGAGATTGTAATAGTTCCATTTCTTAACTTCACTCAATATAATATTTCAAGGTGAAGGAAATATAGCGGTTAAATAATAGCGTCACTTTGGTATGACTTTTGGTTTGGAGATATTTGGCA
>DWPA01004208.1:0-13082 GCA_018251375.1 Calpodes ethlius | reverse complement strand
TTTTACAGTTCTATGTTAATTAATTTTTTATGTACATACAAAGACATACTTTAGCTCCTAATAATTATTTTTTTAGTATTAAGTATATCCCAATCATACTTGCTATAAACATCTGGGAGCACCAGTTGATCAATACAAAAAAGTATTATACCAAGAAATAATGCGGTTGGAATATGATGAGATGATCTATATTTGAGAGGCTATTTAAAGCAATTTGAGTCGTATATATATATGAACCGTCAATATTCAATCAGTACGTTAGCAAACTAATATTTTATTTAAAAAAAACAGTTTATTCTTCACGGAACATTCCAAGTTTCTTTTCTTTTATTTGCCCCTTTAAAAGTATGCCGTAACCTACTTAGCCATGCTAACGGGTTAATATCGTTCATAAATCAACAAAGTTTGTCTTACTTGCCAGTCGAGCCAAGAGTGCCGATGACCTAATTGTACTTATGGAATAGAAATCGGTTTATTATTACTTAATACTATGATTGAATACCTTTGCAATTTGTAACGATTATTGACTTGTAATCATAATTATATACACACACATGTATCTCAATGATATCTTAATTAGATCTTAGATACAAAACAACAAAAGACATTCGGTCACTTTAACATGATGCCTATATAACAACTTCACGACTGTTAGTATTAAGTTATCACTTATTATTTATAGCCAGTGTATTAAAAATTAAGTCAACTTAGTTCCGTACTTTTTTCTTTTTAAATTAGTTAATTTTACATTACTTACAATATTATGTTCGAAAAAGGTTATAATAAATGCTCGTAATATGTGACTTGTAAAGCCCATATGAGTAACCAAACTCACTTTATTAGTATCATCAAGAACCAGCTTAGTTTGAGAAATATTAAGGTAAGTAAAAAACAGAATAAGTCGAATGAAAATCTTCAAAAACACTAACAAAACATATATCCATATATCTACTAGAAAGATTGAGCCCTCTGACAAACGCACAGACGGACGAACAGCGAAGTCTTACGCATAGAAACCCTTTGGTTACAAAATATTACAGCAAGTTTTGAATACTCATACATCGACACTAAAATCGCAAACTATTAATCTAATTTGGAAAAAACGAATCGTATTCATATTTTGAATCCATTTCAAAAATAAAGAACGAAATGTAATACGAACGTACTTTTAAATTGAAATACCAGTTACATTTTAATGCGATTTTTTCATGTTCATTAAACAAATATGTATCAAACTCGACGCATCCAACTACTCATATAATAACACACTACTACTGACCAATTGTTCTATTAAGTAGAAAACAAATCATTTCATACAATAGACATGAAAGCATCACGCTACAAGTGTTGATATGAGTACAAACGCAATTGTATATTCTTCAACAAATAACAGTTACATACATCGAATTGTAATCATTATAGTAACTTCACTTACAAATCCCTAGAAATTTTCACATTACTAATAAAGTTTTCGTTAAGTTAAACTTTCATTGGATAAGTAAATACATTTTAATCTGAAAAGTATCGAGCTTCATCCCAAGTAGATTTATGAACTCATTCGTTCTCAAGATTGAAATTCATTCCTTTATTCTTGCGAACTCTTAGTGCTCTCACGAGTATATAACGAGTAGGTTAGGTACAGTTACTGCCGATGAAATCTAGCCCGGAAGTTGTTTAAGATGAATGCTCTGTAGAACTTAAGTGCGAGCTCCAAGTGTTCAGTATTGTCGTAATGGAGCGAAAGCATCTCTCTTACAGCTCATTTATTGCATTCGATCATTTTTCAACACGTAATATTTATTATTATGTCGTTTTTTAATACAATAATTATTATTTTCATTTAACAAATTTTTGTCGGTTCAAAATAATTTAAAAGTTTAGAAATACCAAATGTGAGAGGTATTAACATTTTGAAACCCGTTTAATTAAAAATTTCATATAATGATATTACACAATTTAAATTTTTTTATTCTTACTCTTGTTCAAACATCGTTATGAATTATCTTATCTCTCTGGATGAAGTTTAAAAGAAATTAATGCATTTCTTTCTGGTAGAATATTGGATGAAGATTGAACCTTCTATAGAACCAATCCATTCTCTCGATAAAATTCCATTTCGTGATTCTACAGAACACGGACCCTGACAAGGGATTCTACTAGTTGAAAGTTATTGAAGAGGGAGCCCGAAGGTAAACGCGAATTCAAACAGGTTTCTGTAAGCGATAAAGGAATGAGTTCTTTCCTACAATATATATCTATGTCACTAAATTTATTCGTCTTACAACTAAAGAAAATCAATACCTGCCTTTTAGTTTAGATTGGATCTTCTCGAGACGTTTGATGTCGACGAGTTTAAACATTGTGTATGTAATGTTAACTTTATCTATTATTCAGAAGTTCCGTATCAAATAGAATATCTTAATTTGAAAGTTGAAAACCTCAGCAGTATACCGTTGTAAATTTTTGATCAATGAAAAACTTGGATACAATTTTCCAGGTTCGAAGTTCGAATTAAACATGTTTTCTTGTTATGTTTTTTAATTTAACATACTAAATCTTTAATAACTAAGTTAGTTGTTATAACAAATGAATATGTTTCTCCTTACATTTGTAACTTTGCAATTTTCTTACGTTTATAAAAACATTACAGTCAACTATCACGTACTAGATGGGTCACAATAAAAAAATCACTTAATATTTTACTCATACGAGTAACCGAAACATTGCTTAATTTTCCAAACAAAATATATCGACTTACACTTAACTAATGTCGTTAAGAACTTTATGCTATATAAGCCCCAACTCTGGCAATATAACAATAATAGGATTTGACTATATCTAATATGTCGAAAAGAATCTCTGAAACAACTCTTAATTCCTGGATTTAATACCAATAAAACAGTGAAAATACTGCGTAACTTTACATTTGAGTAGTTTGAATGTGGCTTAAACTAATATGGGACGCATTCATCTTCCAACCGCTCATTTCTCGACCCATAAATTCAACCGCCAATCGCTGCAATTACATCACACGCTAATGAAGATTGGATATTCCTCTGCCCTACATTCATATTAGGAACATTTAAAGGTTAATGATAACAAATATTGCCTAAGTAAGTATAAAGAAAAAAGACTTTCCTCGTCGCTAACAGAATTATAGAATATTTAATCACGCTTCAATTGATACTATTCAATGGATACTAATTTTGTTTGACAAGCTCAATACACTTATTCCAAAGAAAAATATGATGATTAGTAAATAAAATATAAACATAACGATAAATTATATAAAAATGGCGAAAAAGACTTTTGTGACATGTTCATACAAGGTAGAAAATTCTAATTTGTTGATTGACAATATATATAAATATTGACTTTCATTCGTTTATAAGTCGTTTAAAAATAATGCGAGTACCTAATCATCTTTTTCATTTCATTTGTCACATTTGTGCTGTTACCCTTTTCTCGAAATGATAAACTAGTAATGATAAATGTGTCACGTGCAATTTAATTTTTCATCGCCATTGCACTGCGGCTCCATGAAACCCGTTTCATATCCAACTGTCACTCACTGTGCGACGTTTGTTTAATATTGACGTTTTTATTGAGCTCAAGTTTATTAACGAATGAGTTTGTAGTTGAGTATGTATTTTATTTTTCTAGGCGTGAATCTAAATTGAATATAGATAATAAATTGTAACTATTAAAATGAAAGTTTCGTCATGAAGTTAACCATGTTACGTTATGGTAGGAAATAAAAGTTTAATTTAAGTTAACTTGTTAAATTATATTTATATTGTATATAATAAATGTTGATGCACTTTTTATGTCATAAATAATTTAGCAATTATTTGAAATAAATCATCAAAATACGTTGTCGATTACAGAAAAATTTTATTCTTCGTAAAAAATGTAAGAAAAGTAAAAGTTATTACTTTCTTTTCTCGTCATCCATTTTTAAATGTTGTTGTCCACTTACAGCCCTTTGAAATATATAAGGTTCAAGAACACATTAAATTTAAAGACTATATAGCAATAAATTATTGTACACGGCTATAATTTTTCACACTATCCGTTGATTTCGAGTGAATTTTATTACCTAGTGTCTAATTTCTATGATATTTTGATGGACTTTGGAGTGGGGCGGATATTGGTAAAAAATAACTCAACTAAATTAGTAAATCTATGTGTGATATGATTTCTAAATGACATAGAAATATATAAGTAGTTTTATGAATTTTATTTTAAATTTAAATAATTAAATACATTTCAAAATTCGGTTGTATCTAGCGATTAAAATAAATATTATTGTATGATTGTGCAGAAATAATATATATATAAGAATAGTCAACGATCCCTGTAATAAATATATGAAACCCCTGCGGCGTTATTGACGCGTTGCCGGCCTAAAAGCAAAGCTATGAACCCGTCCTTCAACTGGCTCTAACTTTAAAACCGAAATACGGAAAATAATTACACAGTTATAGTCGGAAGATCCTTTAACTATCTCTAGGCGGACGTTAATTAATCTTACCATCTTGAAAGAGTCAGTATTTCACTGGCATTGGCAAACCCTTCAACTGAAAACACATAAAGTATTTAATAGCTTCCTTGGTAAACTCATGCAACCTGCATTATGAGAAGAAAGAGGTTGACATGGACTTAAATATTCAGTACAAAAAATATTTCAAGAGAAAAACACAGTACTTAAACTTACTTATAATTATGTGATGACTATAAATATGATAAAAAATAGGTTTTACATCCCAAAGAAGGAAGTTTTAACGAGCGTACAAATATTAAACCCATTATTTGTTTTTCATTAAACTTTTGGTCCTTCGAGCGCGCCTTTAATATACAAACAGTATGTACGCGAATTTAAAATTTGTTATTCGACGTAGGCCCACTACAACGTTATTCCCGTATCACATGCGTACTCGTCCCCAGCGTGTCGTGATAGCGTTATGCATGTGAATATGGGTTGTTATTCCATTCACAAAAAAATTCATGAACGTACGATAAAATTCTGACTTTACGACGTAACTTATCCTACCATCGTGTAATAATGTCTTATTATAATATCGTAAGTATTGTAGCGTTAAATACTTAAGTTTTGAGATGAAGATGATAGAATTTTTTCGTGTCTATCGGATTTAATTATTAATTACTTTTAGAAACGAAAATTAAGTGATCAAGTAACACGCCACATCGCAGTGACGAATAGAAAAGCGATGTGTCAATATTATTGCTGCACCTGTAATTAGGTTGCGTTAGATAACATCGATGTGAGTGTGTTCTAAGTGCGACGTGTCCATGGTTAATGGAAACTACAAAATTAGATACAAGTGAACTACAAACATAGTCTCGTTGTCGTGTAATATGGTTGTGGTACGATTATTTTCGGTTATTTGAATGTAACCCCAATACCCGCCCCGCGCCTATCAACGTCTTATCTATAGCCTAACTAAATTCTACCTCACACAGATTGTATGTTCGCACGTATTGTATTGTCTAACGTGTTCTATTGTATTGTATATACATTATAACCTTAAATCCCACTAGACTGACTTAGCGGTACTCTTAGCAATACGGTTTACTAAATGTTTCTATTCTATTGCAAACGTATTAATAACCGTTCGATAGTTGTACTTTCTATTCTTCTAAGTTACGTCTGTTAGACGATTTGTTCTACTATTAAGGGATGCTACAACGATTGAACTCTGTGCTTTTTAAATATAATTAAATTCATCGTTAACACTGATGTCCTCTTTCGACACGTTTGTATTTAATTGGCACCATTTGTATAAGTAGTTAGATTTAGCATAAGGTCCCAGACCATGACGATTCTTTGTTATCTAGTTCATAATATAAGTTTTTCACATATTAATTTTACGTCAATTCCTTATTTAAATGTTAAACTATTTTAAGGTGTAGTGTTTATAATTCATGCAGTCAAATCTCGTTAAATTACCGGATATAAATATGACGTTAAAGTATTGAATCAACATTAATATAATTGCGGTATTAAAACGATTCATTTAGTGACTATTGGCTTTATTTTTTTTAAAAAAAGAAGAGACAAAGATCGGTAAAATCGATGTACCGTGGTTTAGTCTGAGTGATGCTGGCCTGTGACGTAAGTACTAGTGAAAACTGTTCCACCCTGTAGTTGTTCGTTATTTTGTGTTGTGTCCGATTGCATGTTCCCCACGATGCACCAACCCACCGTTTCGCAACATCCTAAATCCTTGTAAATATTTGCCAATCGGCACGTTTAAGCAATGATCGTAAAATCTTCACTTCAATTTCAATCGCTTTTGACATCCATATTAATGAATACCTAAGGTTTTGTCGTATTGAAATGGCATCGTATCATCGCCCCACGTAATATGCATTTTTATGGCGGGGTTAAATGAGATAAATCAAGCACCGAACAGAATGAGCTATGAAATGACGACAGTTCTATCATATTTTGGCCGACCCCACTCATTTTTATCTTTACCTTTCATTTATCCAACGATGAAGTTATTTATCAGATTCCTCTCTGGAATTGAAATTTAATATCAACGCTAGTTTTTGACAGGAGACCTTGATAATTAAGAAAATGTTTGGCACCGGTCCAACGGCCGCGGCGTGTATCGGAGACCAACATGAAATATCCCTGGATGGTTTTGACACTGCCGACCACTTAAATCTAAACCCATTGGCTACTTTAATTCTCCACCAAAATGAATGCTAAATTCTTTCTAAACTGTTGGTAATTTAGATATCCGAACAATGGTTGAGTAACGAGATTTCCTTGCATGAATGTTATTGTGTTAAGTTTTATTCTTCGTCTGCTTAATTTATTTTGTTAGGCAGTTTAATTGGCGTAATCCAAGTAGATAAATAGAGAGTTAAATGAACTTACCTGTAAATGAAATTTGGTTATTGTTACCCATGGTGATTCGTCTACGAGATAGCTACTACGTAATCTGTAGTGGCCTACATGTGACGTCAAATAATATACATGTTATCTCAAAAGGCAAATCACTCGGGATGAGTTAACTACGTTGCTTACACAGAGAAATTTGAACAATCCGGAAATTAGACGTATTCTGAGAAAGCTGCCTCTTAATAATATGTAAGCTTACATGTAAATATAAAATATAACTTTTATACTTAATGTTTAATAAGTTATGACTTCCTGATCGTTCAAAATGTAATATTTTACGAACATTTTATTTACGCATTTTTTTTGGGCCATCGATAAACTACGTCATATGAAATTCAGGATGTTTTTAACCCCCTTTTTATATTCCCTCCTCTTAAGTGTGACGTTAAATATTATGTATTTTCAAAAACTAGAAATAATTCAATTAAAACATACATTGTGATATTCGTTTTTTGATTTAAATTATATTATTAATAATATGAAACATTTTTTGTAATTGACTAAACAAGGAAATATTAATGAACCTATCCCCCTTCTCATTCCATCCGTCGTGACGTAATTTATGGATAACCCCTTAAAGGTACCGTTAAGGAAATGAACTTATGGCCAAATCTTATAACCTATTTATCCTCTATTACCTACTAGTTACCGATCTGTTCGGTTTTCATATTACTTATCTTTGATCAGCGATAGGACTTCAAAACGAAAGATTAATTTTGTGGATAAAAATATGTCAATCTGTATATATTGAAACTACAAATTCATTTGTAGTGCAGTATGTTTTTCTAACCAATAGGTATACTTAGGTTATTGGAATGGCCCATAAGTGGGTCGCCACATAATTTGTTTTTTAATTATTGCAATATATTTACAAGTTTCATTATGTACGTATTTTATAATATGACATTTGAAAAAATATTTTTATCTTGGATTAAATGTTTCACTGACACAGAGAAACTAGGAGTTTTTGCACGAAACTTGCAATTTTTTAAAATCAACTTATCATATTATAAGTTATAATAAAATAATATTTAGAATTTTAATGATCAGTGACATAAATATTTTAGAACTATTTAAAATGAGAAAATGTCATAATTTTGTGTAGTAAAACCTAACACAAAAAATAATTGACACTATTGTTTTAAACTGTACCTCTCACATTGTGTAAGGAGACCCGAGCCCAGCAGTGGGACAGTTATGGGTTGTTCTTCACGATGTTTACAAACATTTGTTTACGAGTAGTTGAATATCATTCTCGTGTACTCATTCTTTATAAAAATGTATATTAATTTTCTGTGTACAATCAACAACATTGAATTTCTTATGATTAATTATTTGCTTTGTGACGACTCACTTTTACTCGTATGGGTGTGCGTCTTGTAAAAGCTTATCGCTTTTATTTGCACCACATACTTTTTCATTTCGTTACCTACTGTTATTTTGTTGCTAAAGTGACCTAATTACGGTAAATTTAGTAAGTGCTTTTATCTGTGTCACTAAATGAATGTTCTTTTTCTCTCGGCAGATGTACAGGACGAACACATCTGAACGCCGCCAAGGCAATCTCCGATATACTTGTAGCTATGAACGAACCTCCATTCGGTTTAATGTTGATAAGAACTTAACTCACCATCGCCATTAAATCTTTCCTCTACAAATATATTAACATTAAGAAATAAAGTGTTCTTATAAATTAGATAAATGATTGTGTGTATTTCAATGTAAGATGAATTAGTTGTTATTTACAGAATAATAGATTACGATTTTTCACTATAGTTATTATTATTATATTTTGTGTCATTATTCTTTTCTCTAATGTTTGTTATTTGACAAACTAAAGATTCTGCATCGTTACAAGATGATAAATATGATATTTCTAAGTAGATAGTGATATTGTTATTGAAAATTGTTGGTAAAAAAATATTGTTGACTACTGCTGAGTTCGTTTCGGTGCAAATATATTTACAAGTTTCTGTAACGTACTGAGAAATAACTACTTATATTACATTTAGTTTATTGAAAATGAACGTTAATGCTTTGTATGGCTTATGAAAATTTTAATATAACTATGTATATTAGTAATTAATTTTCTTCGAATCTTTGGGATGTTTTTCCTTCAGGGAAACGATCAGAGGATCTTTAATTGACTCCTGAAGATGAAAACAATTTACAATTCATTACTCTCTAAGTCTAACAACAATGAGGCCGATTTCGCACGTCATAAATAATTGGTATAATATTAGGTGTAAATAACAGCGAAATGTTAACATGATATTAATGATCTTATTTTACATATCACAATAAAAGCGATAGCAGATTCAATCACATGCAGTGTATAAACAGTATAGACGAGAAAACCCACTCGTAATTAAGTAGTGAAGTACTTTCAGAAACATTTTATGGCTCTTGTCCAGTGATATTGGATGCCAAAAGAAATCGTTGTGTAAATAGTAGATTTATCAAAAGATAATTATATAAAATTAATAAATAGTAGAAAGAATAAAAGTAAGTACCTAAATTTCATCCGTCATTTAAGTAAAAAGTAAAACTAACTATTTAGATTATTGAGTACATACAGCAGCACTGCCAATTAAATAAAGTTTATAGAATGAAATTGAAATAAAATACATAGATTTAGATAGCTATATTAGAATATATTAGAGTTTAGTTTGTCTGTGAGCACATAAGAAAATGTAACGTTTTAATTTAATGGAAACCTACATTGTTAGATAAAATTGTAAACTTTGTTTTCATGAATCGCTATATCTTTAAAGATTTCTGTTCCCGGAACGACTGTTTCCGAATGTCTCTTGGCTGACGTTCAAATGCAACCTTCGTCTGTCGCTGCAAATGGAATGCCACGTACGCTGCTAAGTTTCAAAACGCTGATGTATAATGTCGACACATTCTCTGTCATAGTTGCTCGCAAAAAACATTAATTTAATTTTGGGAACACTTTGGGTAAATTTATATTTTACCTAAACCTTTACCGTCATTACATAAGTATAAATATCATTACCTAAGCAGTCTTTATTTTAATTGCACTTAAAAAAAAACTTGGGAACTACATCTAAAATGTATCATGTGGTAACCCTATAATATGTATTTATTAGGTACGTATCTAGGTAGACAGTATTTTGTTTTATATTATAACATTGTAAATAAATAACCTGCTCAATAAACATTTTTTATTGTTGATTATGATGATGAAGTTATTTTTAATTTGAACATAACACGTTTCTCACTTGTGAAAAGATAATAAAAATTTGTAATAGCAATATTATAGCTGCGGGATGTCCGTAATAGAAATATCAGTTTTAATCCAGAGTTAAATAAAGCTACATTGAAATCCTCTCAACATTAAACCCAGTTTTCTTATCCTGTTTTATTACCTACTTACTTGCCCTTTAATCAAAGCTCACGCCCCGCAATAAGCAGTTTACTTTTCACGATTTCCCAAGACATAAATCTTCGACGTAATTTTATTTAAAGTGTTCCCTTTACTGTATTGAATAAAGACGCATACGGCCTTAGTCAAAGATTTGACTGCATCGAATTATAAATCTATTTAGATCACCGACTGTTGTCCTAACGAAGTATAGATAGTTCAATCCACGAAGACGCTTCGCATCTTAGAAGATCTTAATTTGGCAGACAGTCATGAGTGAATAACTACACATTTAAGTACGTGGCGCTTTATTTAATGTTGATGCGTTGAAACTAACGCAGTTTCGCACACTTGCACTCTAATGACTTGAAAATTAATGGGAGTTGTCGACGTGGTTGAATCATCTAATAGAGTTTAATATTGTTTTCGATTTAAATACTTACCTATAGGGAATAAATAGGTGATAATTAAAACTTTATTATGTACATTTCGACAGAGTTTTTGATCTTGTTAATGTTGTAATAATTACATTAGATTATTTTTGAAATTTAATAGATCCATTATCTTCATTGTCTGGATATCCTCGTTCAAATAGGTTAATTATTAGAATCTTAGAAATCAATCTATTCCGTAAGCTTTATAAAGTGATCTCAGTTACTTTACTTTTCTGTGATCTGAATGTTTGTTTGTAATTGTCATCACTGTGTAAATAAAAAATCATTGAATGATCTAAGTGTATGTAGTTGTTTTACTTAACCGCTACGTGTATTTCAACTGAGATTTCGTCCAGAAATCTTAATACGTACAGACTAATTTTACAACGAGGTCTACTTTAACTTAATTATACTAACATAACATGAGTAAAGGGATAATTTGGCCAGAGTTTTGAAACATCGTAAACTCGTAAGTGAAGCTCAACATCGCTGCTAATTAAATTATGGGCGAAGTTGCTTCAAGGAGCTTTGTGTTTTGGCGAGGGCGTTGATGTCTATGATGCTTGTTATAAGATGGCTCTGTGTTAACAATACGATTAATACCTACCTTAGATAGTTCAGGAAATATTTTTACAGCCGTTGTCAATATTCTATCCATAATCTTCAAGTCAGTTCCTAGCAATTGTCAAAATGTCGTAAAAGAAGAAGTAATTATTACTTGACCAACTAAGTTATTCAGAAATTATAGATAGATTATTAAAAACTTCCGCCAAGCAGATTAAGTTAAATTGGTTATAGATACAGAAGCAGCAAAAGACATTAATATATAACTACGAAAGACAAATCTGTTGGTATATCTATTTGAACTTTTGATATAAAGAAATTAAGAATTTCAGGAAACCATTAGTACTTTACAGGGATTCAGTTTAGGATTAGATAATTCCAGGTTAATACCATACAATTTATGAGGTTTGGATATAAAAAGAAATGAGCGTAATCTGTGTATAATGCTTTGTTACTAGCAAGCAAATTGACTAAATGCCGCCCAGCAATGAAATTACTTGCAGCACGATTCTCCACAACTTAATAGACGAAAAATACTAGCACAAATATTAAACATTGTAAGGTTTTTTCAATCGCCAACCAAACTCTTGAATATTTTTTTTTTTCCAATTGAAGGTGACTGTACTGAATTCAACATAACCCCGCTAAAGTTCAAGTATATATGTGGCAATGATATGCAACAGATTATTTAATGACTTGTTGTCGTTTAGTATACCAATCAACCTTAGATTGGCCATGTTCCTACTAATAGTATCAAAAATGATTTTTTATTTATTCTAAGAAATTCTTTGTCTTAGGAAATTACAATATCTATATATATATATATATAAAAGAAATCATATGTTTTTGATTTCTTATGACTACTGGTAAATTATTATAACTATTTTTTGGCATCTTTATACATTATACTTTTTCATTCGTATTGGGCTTTGGAAACAGCTAGGTATAAAGACTTCTATAACTTAATATTGTTCGTATTTCATAGTACTCTTAGATAGAGAGCCATCATATTTATTGACAACGTTTTTCCAGGTGTACTATTTTGCTTTAGAAAAAATATTATTACTGATAGAACAATAGTCAAAACATTGCTTACCGTAACACTGCCAGGAGAATCAAGCATTAAGGCCACGGGCATTCAATACATGAACAACAAGCAAGTTTTTCGAATGCATTAGTACATTTTATAAATTAACGAAGACAATAATGAGAATATAATTCACAAAATTATTTTTCAATTATTATATTTATTTACCTTCTTAACTTTATTTCTCGTCAATAAATAGTTAGGAGTTCTTCTGGCTCCTTCAAAACCAACAAAGTAATTCATCGAAGCTTTAGCCTAAGGAGCATCAAAAACCAAGACATTACAGTACAAACACTGTTCATATATTTCTTTAAGCAATAAATAAGTAGACGCTTGTATTTTCATGAGACATCCCAAACCCCATTCTCCCCATCTCAAAGTTCCAGTTACAAACTCATGAATGAAACAAATCAGCATTATAAATACAGAAAAAAACACGTAACATACAGCTCAGTAAATAATAATCAAGTGTAAACCAATCTGTAAAAAAGAAACTGTGTATACTGATGTAATATTCCTTATCTTTTATGTATCAAAATGAAAATCTTAAAAAAAGTCCTTCGCGTCCTCTTTGTAGAGAAAATGATACTAATAATAGAAAAAAGATATTTAATACATTGAAAGAAAGTTTTAATATAAGGCATTATCTATTTAAATAAATATTATTTAAATACC
>DWPA01004207.1:0-13082 GCA_018251375.1 Calpodes ethlius | reverse complement strand
TTGCCAAGAGGAAGGGAGAGAAAACTACAATAAAAATATGTTGTTTTAAAACGAAATAATAATAACATATCGCCACAAATTATTCAAACCACTATCTCGTCGGAAATCGAATGTAAGATTCCTTGATCGATAGCTTAGCTTGTGGTAACCATTACATCACGTGAGTTGTCAATTATATGATTCAAACCTAATTTCAAATAAGACAAAGGACAAACTACTTTGGAATAAAACAGTTCTTTGCTGAATATGCTCGGAATCGACGGAATGACATTAAACTGAAAATTTTAAAGAAACTATTCTTCAAACATTATCTTAAGTTTTATATTGACCGATATATCAATACAATCCATGTAAAAGACCGAGTGAGATATACTTTTTTTTTTCTCTATTATTAGTTACACATCACGGTCTTGGTATCCGTGACTTTTTAATCGTTTAATTGATTTATTTGCTTCATTTGCATACTTTTTAATATGATTGCTCCAGAATTAAAAGAATGCTATTACTTTAAGGGTTTACATCTTTAAAACTGTAAAAATAACTGTAGTACGGTAAAACGATCTTTTGAAACCTTTAACGTGAGTAGTTGGAATAGTAGAAATTACTCTCCATATTGATGTTCCACAGAGATCGCCAATTTAAAATGATATCTCAATAGCCCTTGATACTGTAATAACTAGCGAATTCCCTGATAAATTCCACCTCTTGAAATTACGAATGTCGATTGCAAATGCTGCGTTCCGTTATTGATTGCCATATTATGACCCGTTTCGACATCTTCGCCAAAAATGATTCATGTTATTGCAAAATAATTTTTCCAACGTATTCTGTAATACATTATTTACGCGTTTATTTATTCTGTTACCATTTTGGCTTACAAGCGGCCTTCGTGTGTGTTTTTATTTAATTAAATTTATTTCATTGTCTTCGTGTGTATTAATAGTGTGTTCTTGTTTACTTTTAACCATATACTGGTGGTGTACTACCAGTGGTTTCTTGTTTACTTTAAACCATACTATTTGTATTCCGAGAAACAAGTATTTTTGTTGATATTCATCGTCGCACCAATTTCAAAGGAATATTTCGTCTTATTATTGAAAGTAATTTTAGTCTATAAACAAAATATTCACATTCATAGAATCTAAAGACTTTGTATTCGATGGTAAAAGTATGATAAAGTTTCAAGGAAGAACTTCAAAGACAATTTCGTTCTTCAAAGAATCACTTATGATTACAGTAACATCTTTCAGTGTTTATAAATCTGTAGCTGATACCGACATTAATGTTAATACAAAAATCTCTAATATATCAAATTGAATGTTTGTCTGTATGTCCTTTATAAAATCATAAACGATATGTTTAATCATGTAATAATCTTTAGCAAAGTTGTTGTGTATGAGCCCCGAAGGTCTTTAAGTTGGACGACCAATTTTCGACTGGAACGCCACTGTCATTCCAATTAATTCATATATTTCCGTGGCAGCTCGTGTTAGCAAGGCAACGCGCGCAGGGTTCTGCTAGTAATGAATAAATCAGATGATCTTTTATTAATTAAGAAGACACTTGTTTTTTTCTTGATGATACAGCAGGAATGGTACAAACGTAGCTATTACTGTCTTCGTGTGGTAAAGTCGAAGAAATATAAAAGAAATACGAAAAAAGGACCAGGAAAGTAATTCGCTTTAATTAAAAGACTTTGCGACACAAAGATCTTTGAGGATTCGATTTCCAGTTCGACTAAATGCTTATGTGACAAAGACAGCTTGTTACTAGTTCAGGGTAGCTAATTCTCATTTGGAATTGTCGTGCTCAACAATAGGATAAATAAGTTCGTAATTACTTAACCTTATTCCTGACAATTGGACGTAGTTATGCCAACTGGATCCAACTCACACATTTTATTTTATCTACATTACTCTAGGTATGCATTCCCTAGGTATCCGCAAAAAAAATTCACGCTGCCTAGTACGTTTTTCCTTCGTCTTGTTATTTTAAAATAACAATTTTACTAAAGGCGTATTTTCTCCATATAGTTTTTGTGGTTGGATATATTTTGCATAACAACGTCCAAATGTGATCGGGTTAAATAGTTTAGAGTTGATGACGTCACTTAAACTACCAATAGTGTTAAGGTTGTACAAGACTCTTTCTCCTCTAATCAAACCCTTCGGTGTCAGGTTTGTCTAGTTAGAAATTACTTGCTCTGCAGTACCCAGTTTAATCGCGACTGCAATTCTATGGGTTATAAAGTTTTTTATAGGCCTGTTTATCTACGTTCTAGGATTAAGAACAGAATTTATAATACCTTCAGTAGGAAGTTGGAGAGAGAATTCAAAATGGTTTTCCTGCTTCTGTTTTGGGTGTTAGTGGTGATGATTTTGGTATTAACGACATCTACCTGTGATAGTGACATGACAAGTGTATTATTTCATAGGTTATTGATAAAATAATAATAGAGATTTTCTTTGTACCGCAAAACGCATACATGACGCGCTAAACCAAACATAGTTCATGTTACCGAGAAATCGGAACAAAAGGGAAGTTCTAGAAAAACATGTTAGTACTGATATGCGATGACATCAATTAATGACTCATACATTGACGGTACGAACCACAGTATAAACCGTAAAGTTTAAATTTAACTTACATTATGTTACAGATTCTCCGAAACAGGGTTATGGTTATTTATTAACGGACAGTTAACTCAAACGATTTTCACGTGTTAGATGGAGGATGGGATAATAATAATTTACATTCTGTAACCTATAAACACATTTTATTTTATGATACTTCAATAGTAATGATGTCGCAACAATTTCCAAGAGATGCTATGATTCCTAAAGAAATTAATTATTGCGATGTTTAGGAAAACGACAAGGTTAATATTGATCTATTATTAAAAAAAAAGTCTTAAAAGTAATAAATTAAGATTTTAATATATGACACGTAAATATATTTAATGAAACGAAAAATCATTATAAAAGTTATGAGAAGGATAAAAATGAATTCAAATAAAAACTAGAGAGTGTGATATATTACCTTTTATTCCCTATTAATAAGTTTAAGAAAAATAATCGTGAGTTAAAACAACATGTGACGTCAACTAGTCTAAATCCAGAACTGAGTAACAACAATACATTTGTCGTAGCGGAGGGAAATCCTTACATAAATTACGGTTAAACCATATAAGACATTATGTCGGACGTTATTTGACTTCGCCGAGCCGAGAATGTGCACCTGACGCATGTTATTCAACAGCTAAGGGCCTAAGCTCCAAAATTACAGTTGACAGCTGATACAGATACACTTTAGCCAAATTCAAATTCAGTTTATTGTTTTAGCTCGTAATACCTTGTTCAATATAATGCTTAAGATGCTTTCTTACGTTACTCACTTCGAAAATATTTAAGATACTTATTTAGATATTACGTTCAAGATTTTCAAGACGTATTGTCAATAAACACATCCGCACTTGGTCAGCGTTGCGAACTGTAGCCGGTAGCCCTCGCATTGTGTTAGGAGACCCGAGCCCAGCCGTGGGACAGTTATGGGTTTTGATGATCGTCAGGTCATGATAATCATCATCGTTGTCAATACAATTAACATAGTATCTATTGCCTGTGATCAATATTTTTATGAACGTCCCACGTAATTGCCACTTTGAAAGCGTTTAAAGTTCTTGTTTATCTTTTAAAGTGGTATCTATAATAATTACGTAAAAAAATTCTAACTACGTTTTCACTGAGTTGAATCAGTTGCATTTCCTCGCAGCAGTCTTCTTATATGTTATAAAATATTTAGGAAAATCTTTCAAAACATCCCTTTCCTTACAATACACCAATACTGTAATACACCAATATAGCCATAGTCGCATGGTGAGAGATATGAGTCTTAACAAAATTGAAGCTTGTTTTATACACATTTGTAAATCACCTTGTAAAGGATGTACCCAAAAATATGACGTTTTTCAGGAGTCAGGAATCATGATTCATAGGTGCGAAGTTTTACGTTACGAAGAAGATAATGTGACCATGAAATGTTGTATGATTTGCCCAACACTTACACTTAGTATTGAATGATTTTCAGTAGTAAGATATACATTAGGTTTCAATGACGTTACGTTTGAGGTCCCAAATAGCGGAGTTATTAGAGACCCTTGTCGATTAGGTCTCCAATACTTGGGTGGAACAGTCCTTTTTGTGACAGGTGAAAGTTTGTTACCCTGTCCTAGATTTTTGAGATGTCTTTTCGTGACCAATTTTCCCTATATCTACATTGGGAAATTAATTCATATATCTTATTTACAGATCGTTCTATATACTGAAATCAAACAAATTTACAGAGATTTCGTAAGGTTAAGTATATTAAATATTACCACTGAAAGATATAAAGACAATATAAAAGAGACCTCTCTCTGAAACTGTAAATAAAACAGTTCAATTTGGACATTCTCGTAACAGTTCGCACCCGCTGTTCAATTTACGAGACCTATAAAAACGTCCAATAGAGACAGCATTTATTGCCTAAAGGGTATTGTCGGACTACCCCGCAAGCTATTTGTATAAATTAATATAAATATTACGAGACAACCGTAAGATGTTTTTAGAGAAAAGGTTTTTTGTTTATTTAAGACTCAAGACACGTGTTTCTTATATATTACTCTACTCATATGTTTAATATGAAAAACATGTACAAAGTACCTCTTTTATTAAAGCAATATCTAGTATCTCATATTATATCTCAAAAAACAACAATTTTCCGACTAATAAAAATATATTAAATCCTCAAGTGCAATGCTTGCAAAATTAACTAAATATCTGACTGAATTTTTTCTCAGGCGAGCCATCAGCATAAAAACTTTCAAAAAGGAAGAAAAATCTCTTCAATTCATGCAGAGTTTTTATTCTCGAGTTGATTTAAACCTCTAAAGCTGAGGCACAGCTGCCAAGTCAAAAGGTTCCAGCTGCCAAAAGAAAAGAGGAGTGACGCCTTCGCGCTTAAGAACAATGCAATAAATTTCATCCCAAAATTGCGAGCAGCACCATTCTATTTCGCTGCCGAAAATATGCAAGAACTTACTAGTTTCCTGATTTCAAAAGTGTCTTTGTGTCAAAAGGATTTTACGTAATGAATCTATCTTTCGTACAAATTTTATGCGGTCACAAAGCACTCCAAAAATGCAATACAATTAATCTTTTTCTTAAAATACATAATAAAAGGCATCTATGAATAGATACAATAGTAGTACGTAACTGCTCCTGCGACTTCATTTTACGACTACATTTTATTACAGCATCGCTAAAAGTTCTTTTAAGGTTTGCTCTTTATATCTTAAAAGGGTGCCGAACATACCAAAACAGTTTTTATGGTAAGTGGTCATCTCACTTTGATTATATGGAACAACTTTATCTTCGAAAAGGTACCAATAAAAATCACCGAATCGGTAATAGTATGATGATACCTTTAAGCTGTGTAAATTCCGACGTTGGTTTAGTATGCACATACTTCTATTTAACAAAATGTTCTCATTGCAAATATTTTATTTATATATATTTCAGTGACTGAAAACATTACCAATAAACCTGCATTCCTGAGAGTTTTCCGTAACGACTATAGTGAGTGAAATTTGCCAATCTATGTTTGGCTTGCATAATTGGACTAAAACCTTGAACCCTTTGAAATGAAAAGAAAACCAGATAGAATTATGGTTTGAAAAACGAACAACTGAATATTATAATAAAGTCTGAAAACGTATTTCCCAAAATTAAATTAATCTCCAATGTGACATGTTACCCTTACGTATGGCTTGACGCCATACTCTAATTGTGTGGAGTTATAATTTTCTTACCTGATAAATAATCTTTGGTATGGATCCTTTTAAGCTATCGTGAGTACTTATATTTCGATTATATTGATAACAAGAATACTGAAATTAATAAAGATTTTTATCCGTTTGTAATTTGTACCTCTTGAAACACATTTTGCCGTGTAGTGATAGCATAATACTCTTTCAAATTACTCATAAAAACTTGATATACTGAGTTTAATCACGATTTATAGACCCATAAAGCGCAATATAAAATACGTAGACACGTTATGTAAATTTAAGACTTGGAAGTCTTCGTGTAATCGACCCGTGAATAATCAGGACACTTGCTCGTACCTACTATCACACTTGACAATCTTGTAACAACATCTGCGAAAGAGATTGACTAAGGCAAACGCTATTCAAATGTTGACATCCGAATACTGATAAGAATATGCTCTGACAATCAGTAACTCTTATGAAAAATCTGATCTGATCATGTGTTTTAATATGTTAGTATAGGTAAGCGTTTTTTAATCATCTTTTAATGTATTTTCATAAATTAAATACCACCTAATTGATTGTACGAGGTGATTATCTAATTTTTTTAAAGGATTTTCGGGAGAGACTTTAGTTATGCTAACCAATCGTGTATTACGCTTTAGTTTGAAGATTGAAGTAATTAAATACAACTTAAAAAAATGGCAAGATAATTAAAATGTGAGGACTTTTTAAGTCAAGACGACACTACAAGCATTTAACATTTTTACATTAATAGAAATACAATACATTAACTATCAAAAGTTCATCTAATTAAATTTACCTTACCCACTATTTACACAATTTCGGTTTATGGTAACATCTGTTATTTTTATCCACATCTCTGTCATGTCCAAATGTTTATTTTCCACTTACTGCGATTAAAAATAATAAATTGTGAAGAATAAAAGTATAGCAAAGTCATTTATTCTAATTCTATACAAAAGTTCACTGTGTTTATGCTGGGTGAGCTTAACGTGACGCGTACATACAAATATTTAAGGTTATCAAGATGCGTGGGTCGGCAATCCGATTTGGACTAAATAAGCCATGTTCAGTAGCTTAATTCAACAGACGTCGATATTAGCCTACGATACTTAGACAAAATAAAACGTTCGCGTTCATTTTAATTCTTCATTTCAAATATATTTTCGTTTTAACTTGCATTAAGTGATTTATTTTTGAACACAATTACTTTTGCCCTCGTTTTAATATTCGCAACGCATACAAATGACTCTGTTAAATCCATAACTCACATAAAGTCGAACGAAATGAACGACATGCTATTTATAACAGCAAAATGCGTCAAACTAAGTGGAAAATTCCTTTTTGTTGTTAAGCCCTCAGTTTTAAGAGGCAATAGTAAGCCCCTAGATTGTTGCGAACACAGGTCTTGACCTAGATCCAGGAAAGGCTTGGGTTTCAGTGGTTATGCGGGGAGAAGATATGAAGGATTAAAATGAAGAGAGAAATACGTTAAACACGTTAAAATTTCTGAAAAGAAAACAATCTTTTAGCGAATCCGCTTATATATAACCGTTTGTGTGGAGAACAATTGTAAGTTTCTTGTCACATAACTTACGTTCACAAATTATTTGCAATAGCGAAATAGGAGCAATCATTACGTTTGTGAATGAGTAGTGTTAGATAATTGTTCATCAACATCTAGTTTGTAAAAAGTGTATAATCAGAACATAATTACTGTCAATCAAATAGTGACAGTCTGGAAAAAAGAAGCATTTTGTTTACCGAAGCATGTTGAAACTATAAACTATGTTAAGAGGATATCTGAGGATGAATTTGGCTAAAAAATAGTCCCTGAAACTACCGTTTCTGCTTATTTAATAGATCGAGAATATTAAAACGTTACGTGTCAAGGCCTGATTCTTAGAAAGCGAGAAATATCAGTTACCTACGTAGAAGACAAAGCCTGTTTTTGCACACAGATCAGGTACCGCATTCGTTATTCCTGCAGTCGATAGCACGTGCCTAACTCACGGGTCCTAATAGAAAAGCTCGTAAAAACTGTTATTTACTCAGGAGTTCCCATAGCACGTTGAAAGTATTGTATATCGTAGTAATATAATTTAATCAGGCGTCTCACTAACGCTTTTATAAGTCACTTCAGATTATTTCCGAATATTGATATCAAAATAGGTTAAATTACTTGAATTTCATTCAAAACGAATAAGAAAGAAAGAATAATTTTCTAATTGGCTGAAAATTGGCGGAGCGATAGCTTAGAACCAGGAGACGGACATAGACGTTTTTTTGGGCGATTTATATGTGAACTTTTTGGTTTCCACGTAATTTGTCCACGCTAAAAAGAAAAAGATAGCTAGTCTAGGCACAATAAAAGATTAAACCATAGTTCATGAGCGGCTGAATAATAATTTGCACTAATATAAATTACGTAGGCTGATTTACTAATTTTTAATCCACAAAGCGGATTTATCGCTCCCTTGCTTTTTGGGGAGATTTGCATCAGCGTTAATACCTTCTGTAAGCAGTGATAGCCAGTAGCATTAAAATAAGCTTTTCATGGGGAAAATTAATGATAACTCGCTTTTAATGGTCAGAGATGATGTTGACAAAACTTGTATTCCTAATTCTACTAAAACTAAGTAAGATCCTACTATTTCATAGTTTACGGATAAGATCATACATTTTTTTTGTTCCAATTTTACTCGGTCGCAATAAACAGATCTGTGTTTTTTTTTAATTAAAAATTTTACTCATAAACTAAACGAGTGTTGAATGTCAAAATTTATTCCAGAAGCGCAGTAGATTTGTCAACGTCACCTTAATCCTGAAAGATGATTTTTGGTCACGAATAAAGAAAAATTTGACGAATTTCATTTTGATTTAAATAGAACGCGTACTATCAATATACTGCCTGCTTATGTTGAGCGTATTTAATTCAGAAATACTTTATTGACATAGGTGATACACGTGTAAACGTTAATGATTATGCGTCATATAGGGTTTAAAATACTTATCAGTTATGAGAAATAATGAAAGAAACTGTGTTGGATTTCTATATATGATTTCTATAATATATTAGATATGGGATGACGTCACCGTGACCCTAAATCGCATATCTATGTTTGAAGTCAATATGTATATCCACTTATTCCAAACTTATATAGTGTTCGAATCATCTATTACCGTCGAATCCTTCTGCAAGCAAAACTCTGGAAACATATATGATGATTTGTCCTAGTATATTGCTCCCCTAATAAAAAATGTAATAGGATTAGTGTCGCTTATTTAGGATCGCACATCGTCCAAAGCCGACAGATCTCTACCTATTCCGGCACCTGAACTGATCAAAGTGAAGGTTTTGCTCGCAGCTCACAGGCAATAGGATTTTCGAGGAAGCTTTGCTTATAAAACCCTATACATTTCAATTGCGAAATGAATGAAAAAACCTGATAAAAGTTTTATGGAAACGTTGCCGCTCTCGTAAATGCGCAGTGATATCTTCTACCTAAAAACATTCCAACTTATTAATGTTAGTATATTTGTTGATTTTCTAAATATTTATATAGTTTTAAGGAACTCTTTAAAGGTATCAGTATTAGATAGCATCAGAAATAAATTATAGTTCACCATTTTAAAAGAAAACTTCCAAAAAATACCTGTCTATATAAATATTCTCAATTTCTTGTGAAATCTAACTTGATCAGTGTGTTTATCTTCTATCTATACCATGCCACCGAAATAACTACTAAAAGCAGATCATTACTAAAACAAAATTAGTAATAACTAGGTTACATAGCTATATACAATATCAACACTAACACTAACTAGACTGCCGTAGTTTCAGTTCTTATTAGATCTGTAATCCTCTATGGAGATTCTCACTTAGTCACGGCTGCGGGCTTATGAATGCAAATTCAATTTCATTCTAGCCGCCTGTTCCAGACTCGACTCATTCATTCGAATTCCTGTTGCAGATATACTGGACTACGTGAATTAGCCTTCCTTGTAATTAAGCTTCTTTTCCGTCTTGGTTCGTTAACGTTTCAAAAGCTGCTATAAAATGGCGGTATGTGACGATTTATTTCAAAAAATCGTGTTACTTTTTAAATTACTGTTTTATTCTGCTTGCGTTCAGTATTTCACAAAAACTGCACATTTTATCAGCTGTGATTAAAAGTGAAACCATCAAGGATCTTACAGAACTTAGATATGTCTTGTGAATTTTGAAGTACTCACTTTTTACTTCAAACAAATTATTAAACTTTTAAACCTTTTAGATTGTAACGGTTAACAAAAATGTATAGTTTAAAAAATAAAAACACGATTTTACAATGCACAAAATTCAGAGACTGTCTTTTGTACTATTGAGGCGTTCTTTATTTGAAGCCTGAAGACCTGAAGAAGACAGCGGGTATTCGCTGGCTTTAGAAGGCTCAGGCCAGGCCTGTGTTGCGCAAATTGGGGAGGTCCTATGTCCAGCAGTGGACCTTCAAAGGCTGATGGATAAATATAAGTTAAGGGGAAGCATTCACAATTCAATGTGTCAAATTTAACCCAAACAAAATAACTATTAACGATCTAATAAACTTGTCAATATGATATAATAAGTAAGCCTTTAAAAAGGAACTAAATGCAATTATCCGAATGTCTCAATTCTAAAGATGATGCTTTAGTTATTGCATCGGTTTGTTCATGACCATTCCCAATGTCGTCAATTTTGTATTGTCAGGAGTTGAAATAATTCTACCCGCCATCTGACTTTAGTACAATAACTCACTGTGATTGGTTCCACAGTTCTATTAGATTTGGAATCCCCTGTAACCGCTTCCAGTTATCTCAGTTAGTCCCGGCCACGAGCTTACGAATGCAAATAGGATCCGCACTGTATTCGTTCACAGGCGTCCTGCAACGCGCAGATTCATTAAATCCGCCTAATTTTTTATCTATATTTTTACTAACATTACCTTTATATATTTTTTTGTATCCATCTACATTTTATTAACGGAGCTTTAAACAATATAAATAGATAACCCTCACCTTTTCTTATTTGTGAGGGACTTTTAAAAGATAATTTTAAAAAGGTCCAATCGGTAACATTTTTTTGTTCCTGCCACAACTACGTTAAAATTAATGTTATCAGCATTGCCTGAATGCGCTTTAATTAACGCAATAACATTACCGCGCTTCGCTGCATTAATAACATTTTACAGAAATTTTTATTCCCGTTAATTTATGTGTCAATTAACGCGTTAGGACTCAGATATAACAGTGATATTACAAACTTGTACAAATATTCCTCTAATCTAGGGTTCCGTGTGTCGCGGGTGGAATACAGAACAACTTTGCACATAAATAAGTCACATTCAGTTGGCCCCAACAAGATAACTCCAACTTCTACTTTTATTTAGGTTAGGCTTACAACGCATTTGAAATAGGGGAACTACTAATAAAGGGAGCAAATATGGAAGGAACTATTCGACTAAGAATTTCTTAAACATTAAGGGAACAAGCAGACAATATACTTAGCTAGAATTATAATATCTTCGCGACAAAATGCATCATGCCAAGGATAATATAAAAATGCAGGCATATACAGTACATTTAGTCTGAAATATTATACAATATGATGATTATCCACTATGTTACCTACATTTTTAACGGAGTTTCATACATTTATCAGTGGCTCTATAAATTATTCAGAATGGATTTTTACATACATAAATGTATTACTTTCAGATTCTGCTATTTCTTATTCAGAATGATTCTGCAATTCCTATTAGATAAATCTCTACGGAAATCTCGCTTAGGCGCGAAGCTGACGAATGCAAATAAAATTCTCACTGGCTGTCTGGCCGCAGAGCTGAGACTGCATAGTTCTAACGCTCCCTTTGCGTTGGAATTGCGTAGATATTTCTACTATTACCGACATTAAACAGCAATCTATGTTGTATATTGAAGTTTTATACTGAAAATTCACTTGGATGTGACTAAATATATCTTTTAGATTAACGTTCTTCTTTTCAATTAATATCTTTATCGTTTGGCGTGATAGAAATGAAATGTTACGCTTCATTTATCAGACTGGCATCAAAATCCTTATATGAGGTTTCGTACGTTTGGTCTATTCGGCGATCATAGATTTTCGTCTTCAAATCTACTTAAGAGAAAAGTTGAAATTTGGCGCATAAACAGCTCACTGATAACCATTGTTCAAAGAAAATATATCGCTATGAATTTTATTCCCATTTTTCTTTCAACAGCTGAATACTTTTTGACCTTATAATACACTTGAAAGTGATAGTTACGCCTTTAGCGATCATCATTTTTATTGTCATATATTTGAAAATATTATCGTCACAATAACATCACGTCATGTTAAATTGTTCACGGTTCAAAAATCACTCGTCACTAATCAAAGTGTATTTTAATTGACACACATATTATCCGCGCTTCAATTATACCCAGCGTACATTGTCAGAGCAATTTGTGATGATGAGTTAATAGCTCATGCAGCCTCGTCTATTAACATAGAAGGACTTCGGTGCACTATCCAGTTTCTAAAACGAGGAATAAACGGTTTCATTTCAAACGTTTCCTCATATCAACATTTAATCTTCCTGGTAATACAATACCGGAACAACGGAAGCGCGTGTTTATGTTAACCCGGAATATATTCAGGTCAGTGCATGCATTGCTTTCCTTGTCTATGTTCCCGGCATATGTAATATTAGTTGACATAAAAGAACGAGGAATGGAAATTTCATAAAATGCATTGATATTATTTGTTACCCGCTCATATTCCGACATCTCAATTGTAAGTGTACAACCCAATAAAGAAATTCGTAAATACTTATCCTTAGTGGAATGATTTATTTATTTATCTAAGCTTTTTTGAACCATACAAATGTATTAGAATAAAAGTCATATTTAATGATAAAAGCATTCTCCGCTAGTCAATATTTGGGCAATGAGAGAACAACAAAGTCGCCAAAAAAAACATAAAACATTGCATGAATGTAAAATGTATTAATTGTAAATTTCAAGGAGTTTAAGCTTAAGATATAAATTATGTATATAGGTATATGGGTAGTAACAAAATTTCTTAATAATTTCCTTGCATCAGAAGACATGTAAAGCCATCCGTTACAGTAATTATCACCAGACGGCTTTTGAATTATATTAATAAAATTCGTCTTTTACGAGCCGCTAAGAGTTCGGTACTACTCCCAAGACCATCGCACTATGATTAATT
>DWPA01004206.1:0-13083 GCA_018251375.1 Calpodes ethlius | reverse complement strand
TCTTTAGCAAAATAGTCGTGCTTGAGTCCACAAAGGTTTCTGAGTTGGTACAACCAATTTTCAACAGGTGGCACCACTGTCATTTCAATTAATTTCATATATTTCCGTGGCAGCTCATGTTGGCGTAGCAACGCGCGCAGGGTTCAGCTAGTATGTAATAAAATCAACCAGAATATGACATTATGAAAAATTAAAACTTAATCAGAATCATCATCTTCGTCTGATCTAGCCTCATACGTTGAGTATTTATAAAATTGATGATAATGGTGGGGAATCGCTAGGGAATTACATGAAGTCATCAGAATAGTGTGTTCGATTGTTTTGTTATTATTAACCCGAAAAATATCGTACAAATATTTACTGAAAAACCATTTCGTTATTCTTTTTTATAATGATTTAAAATTTCGTCGTATATTTAACGGGAACACTTAAATTTTTTATATCTATTAATAGGAAAATTCTGAAAAAAATTACAATGTGTATTACGACCTATAGGTGTATCCTGAAAAGCATAAAACACGAAAAAACCGTAATAGTGCATTGCGGAGTTATTATTGGGGGGCGTCGATTTAAAATAATTATGTTATTAATACTTATAGAAAATTAAACATTACACATTTTTTTCTTAATCTTAAAAGTAATGAATATGACTGATTGATGCAATATTTGTGCCGCATAAAAAGAACTTTTGTACTTGTTGTTTTAAAATTAAAGCGGAGAGAATTAATGAGAAAATTATTTAAAAAAGTTTTATGTTGACTTATAACTTGTTACTTTTAGATTCAGAATACGACCGAATGCCGCCATTGTTCGAGATAGATTCGAAGTACCGCAGTTGTATGAGGCAAGCTGGCGGAGTCTACTGCGTGGCCAAGTTCGAGCTGCACGGAGACCCTCATAATGAACTAATGAATACAATAAGAGTAAGTTTAAAAATCTTTGACTATCGTGTCAGTTTAAAGACGGTAATGGTTGTTAACGGTTGGACTAATAAATTTACAGACTACATTGTATTTTGAATGGTGTGTGGAATCAAACATCGCTAAAGTTACTCAGTATTTGTCCAGTGGTTGAAAACCATCGTAATCAATACTTAAAATTTAGGGAAAATACATTAATCACCTCGTCAAGAGTTACTAAATAAAAAAGAAAAAATCCGTTGACGAGAAAAAGAGCTGTAACTGATTTCAGTTAAGCTAACAATATATAGGATATATACATAGTATAGTATTTTGTCAGTCAGTTACTTCCCTCCTTTCGCCGGTACTCTTGTAATCTATATATATAAATAAGTATATGAAATCGATAAACTCAGAAACTACTTGACCGATCATTATGAAAATTGTAATGTATATGTATATTTCCACGGAAAAGGTTTATATGTTATGTTCGTTCATGTAACTCGCAACCAGGCGTCGATGTAAAGTTCGCTAGTTAGGTACAAAGTTAAATCATATATGTTGATAGATGTATCTATCTCCTAAATGTCATTTCTGATTCATATACCTTGACATACGGAATGGGCGGACATGATGTCACTAAATTTATATATAAATAGGCATTTGATTGCGGAGCTTTTGAACAACATAATTATAATTGACATTTTGGTGATCTGATGCCATAGGTAATAAGTTTCTAATAATTTCTATAATTTAAATAATGACCATCGTAACGGGATATTTGATCCGATGTTGAATTTTTAATTACCCTTATTTATGATGCTGACCTATAAATTATATTATTAACCACATTTCGCTGTTTAATAACGTTACTTGTTTCAGGAGTATTCGAAATATGATATTAAGCATTACAATCATACTCTTATAGATAGAGCGATATGCGTCACGCAAACGTGTAAGAAATTTGTTCAGAATGAAACAGCCAATGATATAACGGACGTAAAACGGGCCCTTGAGGGATGCATTAATGAAACTGTATGGACGCAATACGGACTGGAAGCGAAACTAGCTTTCGTTATGTCCTGTGATAAACATGATGACCGGGTGGGTCTAGGTGTCGGAGAATGGACTGTGGCGGGAATATTGATTTTTGTTTTAGCAATGAACGTTATAGGAAGCGTATACGATATCTGGTATGTGAGGAACCGTAACGAGAATAACGAAGCGACTGGTAAGAATAGTTAAATAGGTATTAGAGTTTATATCATACCAAGTGATGTGGTATAATAAAATATCTATATAGAGGTATAATATACCAATACCAGACAATTTCTTTACATCACTGTAGGTAGTACATGCATAAGGAAAAGATAGCTGGTTAAATAGAATAATCTTTCTTCTTTCCTCTTCTTTCTTGGCTAACAAACCATCTATTTTACTCTTGGTTCTGTTGGTCATGGACGGCTATAGCTATTTACCATCAGGTTCATCACCAGCTTGTTTGTAGCAGGTAGCTATTGTTTAGTCGTATATTATTTATTTGTGAAAGCAGAATGCTCCACCAAAACTCACTTGTCAGCCTTGGATTCGATGGAGATCCGTGCAAATTAGTTGTGAATTAGAGAAGAGAAATAAAACTACTAACTGCCAGGATAATAGTTAGATATTAGACACGATATTCAAAACGCTGTACGTAGGTATGCTACATTATAAAAACAATTTAGCTAGTCGGGCAACATTTAGATCTGATATTGATTATAAATAAATAGAAGTATCGTATATCTATCACACCAAATAAGTTGCTGTGATTGGCTAAACTATAAGTATTTTTGTAAATAGTGTAGTGTAGTCGTTGGGGTCATTGACATTTTGAAACCGATCCTATTACAGCCAAATGAAGAGCGTTTAGAAGGACCAGAATAACTTATTTTAATGACTATTGCAGGCAACTCATACTTGTTAAGTTTTTCAATATTCCGAAGCTGGGAGAGTCTTACAAATCTTGATACTAGCTTGAAATCCGAACGACTTACTGGATTAAATGGATTGAAGTAAGTAAAAATTAAATAACACATTTATATGACTAAAAGAAATAACGAACATTGTGTGTGGTGATGTGATAGTATGGTAAGTTTATATACGTTTATTCAAGACAATGTTAATGACTGTAAAACGGGGTAGTTGCGAAACGTTAATTAGAAAAAAAATAGTAAGCCCTAATTATTTAACGTGGTGTAGGTCAAAGGAATTTAAGAAGTGTCCGTGGATTCCGTAGACGTCTTTTTATTATGGGGGGCACTGGGAAGGATCTCCATATACATAATTTCAAGCTGTAGCAATAATTGTGTTATTGAAATAGTAGCCAAACGGAGCATTTGGTGAGAAGTGGAACCGTTGTCTATTGACGCTAGGAACACCAAACGCGTTGCCTATCAAAGTAGCAGGTAACGCGTTCGCAAGCAAACATCTACCCTAGAACCTAAATTAGTTAAAAATAAATTAAAAGTAAAAAAAAACAAACGAAAAAATGTTTTTATAGAGCACTAAAATCAAATTTGGTGACTGTTTTGTGCATCTCTGAGTTTTTTTGGCTGAAATCAACCCTGGAAGTGGCAGAATATTATGAACTTAGGACCAATGTTGATAAATAAACGTCTACATCCAATTTCATGTTCTTGCTATTAGCCATTGAGCAGTTATGTCGTCTAGAGCTAATCCTGAGCGTAGTATCAGGTGAACATTTAAATGAATGCCGTATTATGTATTTAGCTTAAAAAGATATGAAGAATTACTTCTATTACATTCAGGGTCCAGATTGGACTGAAATAAACGTTACTTGATTTTTTCATGTAATAATAATAATAAAAAAGCCATTAATGTGTTAAATGAGTTTCCTGTTACAAGAATACCTACTTCCAAGAAATTTAAAACGATTTTGTTGATTTATTACATAAGTGGTAGTTATTTACATATTAATTGTTCATAAGTAGGAAACATCATGAGGAAACCTGCACACCTGACAGTTCACCATAATGGTGTGTGAAGTCTACCAATCCGCACTTGCCCAGCGTGGTGGACTATAGCCCATACCCCACATCTCATGACAGGAACCCCGAGCCCAGCAGTGGAACAGTTATGGGTTGTAATGATAATGATGAAGTAGGAAGGTTTTAAAATGAAAAAAACATTGAAGATGATTGTAAAACTGTATGGAATTCTTTGCAATTGTTTTCAGATCTATACCAACATTCTTTGTAGCTTTAGCTCACGTGATGTGGCTGGTTGGAATCGGGTACACGGACAATCCGAGAGATTTCGAAATGGTAACCTGGTCTTTTTTAACGATACACATATTAAGTACGGTAACTGAGGATTTGAGTGGTGAAACCGATAAATTGTTTGTATAACGACTGACCAATGAGCTGATCACCATCCGATCGAGTATCAGTGACACCACAAGCATCACTGGCAAAAAGGAAAAGACACTCGCATTATCACTGGCCCTCTAAGTCTGTGAAGTTATATAACATTTCAAAGTCAATTTGAGAAGCATTACAATAAAATGGGTCTTACTTATTTATGGGAATACAATTAGCTTAGTCTATGCATAATGTACAGGTATAGTACATGCAGGGCTGGTGGAAAAAATACCCTACTGATTTTGATTTGATTACTGTTGAAACTTTATACTTACGTTCGATCAAGTAAAACAAAAATTACAGTAATATGGTTGTAGATTCAGAGCAAAAGTTTATAAATAATATTTTAAGTGTTTTTTTTACCTATTGCATTAACGACATATGTTTTAGTTTAATTGGTAGGGATTAGACTGAAGATAATTATATTATTTGAAATTGAATTTTGAAATATATAATTTTTGCCAAGATGATTAAATTGTTGTTTATGATTATTTTTAGATTCATGACTCTCTTCACTATCAAATAATCTTCAGCGGAATGGTGATTGTCCAGATATTCTTCGTGATATCCGGCTGCCTTCTCGCCTTCCAGCTCCAAATATTATCAGAGACTAAAACTCTCACTTGGAAAGATTTTCCGAAGATGTTGTTATACAGATGGGCCAGGTATGATTTAAAATTATAACTTTATCAGATTTATTGTCTCCATTATGGAGCAAGGTCGACGGAACCCCGCCTGATGAAGCTCTTTTATTAGGATTTCAAATATATAATAACACACAAAATATTGAAAGGTCCTTGAATGGCGTTCACGTCTCGGAAAAAGGAGTGTAGTTCGCCCCGCAACCAGATGGAGTGACGACCTGAAGAAGCGGTTATTCGCTGGATTCAGAAGGCTCAGGATCGGTCTGATTTGCGCAAATTATGGGAGGCCTATTACCAGCAGTGGATCTTTAAAGGCTGTTAGATAGTTAGACACAAAATACCAATACAAGTTATGTCATTGGATATCTTTACTTTTTCCCGTGTCGAACTGATCCCAAGCTCTTAGCAAATATGTACTATTAGATATTATATTCTAGAAGCTCATCGCCACTTACCGTCAGATGGGATTGTATTGAAAATAAACCCCACCCCTTTTTCAACATTTTTATATATTAAGATATACTACAATTTCATTTCAAGATTTATTAAAATAAAATTAAGATAACCATTTAAATGTGTCGCAAATTAGGGGAGGCCTATGTCCATTAAACCTTCAAAAGTTGATAGATACATAGATGATAAAACCATTTAAAGGACCGATAGATAATCCTCCAAAAAATATCGTAAAACCGCTAAGTTAGGTTGAGTGAATTACGCCCCATGCCTGTCATAATCCCCTATATATCCAAATTCCAGGCTAACATCACCGAATGCCGTACTAATACTGTTCACGGCCACCTGGCTCCCGCGACTCGGTTCCGGCCCACTGTGGAGCACGTTCGTGACGAGCGTGGCCACCGACTGCAGGCTGCACTGGTGGAAACACCTCCTGTACTTCAATAACTATGCCCCGAACGATAAATTTTGCGCTGTTCAAACCTGGTAAGTAATTCAATATTAGTGTTAAACTAAAACTCGCTTTGCTTCATCATGTTTATTAATAAGACTCAAATTTCGTATCCGTTCAAATAATTAGTAAAGTACAAAAAAGATTAATAAATAATCCATAGCTTCCTAGTGGCATTTAGGTGCTATAAGGTTTTATTACATTTTCTTTATTCGTACGTTAATTAGTAGACATTTTTGGTCCAAAGACTAATAATGAAAAGCATAAAGTAGTATGCCCTATGCTGACAGTATATCCAGATATACTTTTTGCTTAAGTTCTGATGACAGTGCATTTGATGGTGATAATGACTTGATACCCGATACAGCTACATGATATCTTGAAGATTTGTATGTAATGTTTGGTCAGCATGATTAATATATTTATCCGTGCAATTCACAACTGCCTAGTAATAAGGGTGTCTATGTTTTGCTGTGGACAACGTGACGTATCCAGTTATAAAGGTTCCGTTTCGATTACGGAACTCTAAAAAGTTTCCAAGTAAAGACTAAAGAAGTAAAGTAAAGTACCATCCTTGAACTAAAAGAACATACTCAATACCACGGGCGGTGAGTGGTGATATACCTTTTTCGGATTCAGGCACTTGGCGACTGAGATGCAGCTGTACATACTAGGTGTGATCGCCTATATGGCAACTCCCTCCCAAGGACGATACATGGTTTTAACCATGCTAGTGGGGCTCGGACTGATAGCACCGGCGCTGCATGTATGGCATCAAGACCTGGACGCGTTGGTGATACATAGACCTGAGTGGGTATATATTATTAACAATGTTAGCAATAAACATTAGTGTCATTATGATACAATAAACATGTACTTTAATATCTTAAGTAAATTATCTTTTAAACTTATCAACTCCATCAAGGGAAAACGCGATAATCTTTTTAGAAAAATGAGTACTTAAATCAACACCTGTATTATTTTGAAGACCAAGGGTGTAAGCAGTGATGAGTCAAAACATCAGTTTCCCTATGTGCGACTCGAATTCGAATCCTACACACAACTTTGCCAATAATATGTCTTAGAAGTGAAGTAAAGTTCGACCTTAATGAGAAGTCCTGCGCCATCCAGAGTATGTTTGCTCCGGTACAGGGTGTGAAGTGAGCCAATCCGTCCTTCGTACAGCCAGCAAGGGACCAAACGTGCGACATGATGGTAAGTGGACACTGAACATTGACTAAACAAAATATATCGGCAATGTAATGTCGACAACGAAAAAAGCAATAAGAAAGAAAGCGCGGATTTTCAAACCTCCAGCTCAAACATGACAAGGTGTTTGGCGGATGAGACATGGAAAGATAATTCCATATTCCATAATCCCAATGGGAAGACCATAACATGGGGCTGGGTCCTGTCGTATTTAAAACACTCTTGTCTGCTGACGTGGACTTGGGAGTAGGATTCTAGGTCGACCCAGTACAGATATGGATAGTCTAATGTTTAATTTTAGTCTTTCAGACCTGGGAAGATCTACATGAAATGCTGCGCATACAATACTTGTAATTTTTTAACTTACAGGTTCTACCGTGTGTTCGATGGCGACACCTTCCGCTATATGCACGTTCTCGGCCACAACAACATTTCCTGTCACGCTATTGGCATGGCTGTTGGTCTTTTCTCTTATTATTGTATTAAAAATAAAATTGAGTATCCAAATCGGAAGGTAAGTTCAGTTACATACCTGTTGCCGTCGCTTTTAATTAGATAAACGGGAATAAAACTTATTTGGTGTACAAATATGATTCTAGAAATTAGAAAATATGTAGTTGGAAAATATAGTTTATTTTTATAGAGTAACTAAAAGCATTTAGACGGTTTCATTATCCGCGTCAAAATTCACATTTAAAATGCTTAGGGGTGTTAGTGCCGATACGAGCATTTCACGTGATCTCTGGTTCCGAGCCCATCGTAAAAAGGAGAAAATAATAAGTACTAATATAAAACCACATTAAAATTGACTATCTCTCTGAGAATATAAAAAAGTTTTGTTCATCAAAATCCTTTATCGAGTTTTGCGTTAAAAATACTAGTAGTTACTAGTAGTTAAAAAATTTCCTCTTCGTGTAGCGCATAATTCAAAAGTATGAATCACTTTAATTTATAATCAGGAAGATAGGGTCAAATCAAGAGGTACTTTATAAGGTATTTTTCTTAACAACATACCTGTTCTTTTCAGCTCCTAAAATACGTGACCTGGTGCATGCCCTTGGGTATCATCGGACTGTTTCTATCCGGATACATGTTCTATATCGACGGTGACCGACCACACATCGGTTTCCGAATGGCGTATGCTGCCGTTCATCGACCAGCTCTCGGAGTCATGACGGCTGTATTAATATTGAACCTTGTTTTGAAGTTTGAAAGTAAGTATTATCTTAAAGCTAATCAAACTGGACTCTAATGATGGAGTATCGGCTGACAAGTTGCTTCACCAACCCATTTTACGGTTGTTCTCTATATGCTATCTACCCATAATCCTGAAACCCACTGTCGCCTAACTACCAAAAAATTAAAGTATATGTTTTATCTACTCTTCATCCAGAGATCATGGATTATTGATCAATTATTGAAAGCAACACGCAAAATCAACCCGAGTCCTCCATGTGCATGTACTATAATGATTACCATGACGTAGATCAACTGGTCGTTATAAATAACATGGACAAAAACATTATTATAGAGTATACGAAGGAAAATCTGCAACCCTATGATTATTTAACAGAATTCTCAGAGGCTTGTTAATAAGTCCACTAATCACCGTTTAGTATTAGCTAATCAATGATTATACTCGTAGATAACGGATTACTAATAATGAGCAGGACAGAATACGTCGATATCCTAAGTTATCTTACGATTAAAAACGCTAACGACAACCTCCAAAACATGATAATTAAGATCAGATTAGGATTTTTTGGTGATAATTTCATGAGCTTTTATTGGACTTGCAATATTTGTTACTTCTTTAGTTTGACAGTATTTATTTGAATCAAATATTGCAAAATTAATTAGAAGTACCTTCTCTTATTCTACTAAGTTAAAATTTAACACATTTCTTTAATTTCGACCACAATCCGTCTGTACGAAAGTATGAACTGATACTGCCCTTAAAGTTGGATCCTGACGAGGGAGGGAACTCCTCATTGGTGAACAGCAAAATTGTATGCACTATAAAAGTTGGTGTTTAAGTTTTTTAAATTTTAAGAATTATACTATATCTGCTGGTAATTCTATAGATAATTCTAGATAATCCCAGGCAAAATAAAGACAAATTTAATTTGAAATAACGAATATAACTGGTATGATATTGCATGCGGCCGGAGATAAACAAAAATCTGATAACATTGTGTCGGTACGTCGTTAAAATCTTGATGATACTTAATTATATGTAAACGGGAAGCAAAGTAACAATTATTTACTTATTATCAATGGCACCATTTACAAGTGCATATAATAACGATTAACGATTTATATAGCCGGTTATAGTAACCAACTTGGAATATTTAACAATCATTTCAATCCTAACGCTTCAAAATATATTTAGTTAGGTCTCTTCTGATTCTTCTCTCCATAATAGACAATATTTTATTAATCCTTAAACATAGCATAACGAAGTATCAATTAGCCTTTAAATCCCATTTTTGGTTGCACAGTGATCGCCTAAATTTGTTCAGTGGAGAGTCATTCAATTAATGATTCATTAGCACTAATCCGGCCATTCTGTAATGACATTAATGAACAGGTTTACATAACAAGGTGACTCAAGTGCGGCAAATTCACAGTCCTCCAATATCTAATATCAGATATCAATTCTGTCATGTTCGTTTTTTTCTATGAAGTAATTAATCTTTTTGCATAGGTAGGTATTTGGTACTTAGTGTTTCCCAAACGGTCATCGGTTATTTTAGACAACCTTTTTTTCTTTCTAGTATCTAAACTCCACAATAAATTACGTTCGAACAGATCCCCATTTAGTATCGGGTGCTCCCCTACTATAAATAACGATTTACATATATTGGGTCACAGGAAAAAAAAACAACTTATTAAGGCTATTCTTGTAGTGTCCACTGGTAATAATTCGCAAAGCGAAGCCACGAATCGTCTTCCGTAAGAATATAAATAAAGAAGACCATAAACACGGACAACTTGTCGTTATTTTACGCTAAACATATTATTATTATATTTTCACTAGACGTTGCCTGCGGCTTCGCACGCGTGTGAGAAAAAAACAGGAATAAAAAGGTTGTCAAACCTTTCTATCATTGGTTGCTAGGCAACGCTTTATTATCAACAAATTAAACATTCTTTCGTTTTCTGAAATATACATCGTAAAACTTCCTCATGTTTTTTCGCGGTACACAGTATCCTATAGTACTCCAAACCAAAAATCATACCATAGCGACGCTATGTTGCATCATGAAAGAAGGACAAACAAACAAACACACTTTCGAATTTATAATATGAGATTTAACACCATTATGTAAATAATGTACACCATGACAAAAAAAATAATTTCCACTAATGTACTAGAAAAATACCTTTTATGTATTTAAGACATTACAAATAATCAAACTGGGGTCTAAACAAACAGCTTTCCTAATGTCGCTACACTTCGACAATGTTTGGTAAATGACATTAGTATTCCGCACCAAATGTCAATTATCTTACATTATCTGAGCGCGTCTGTAGAAAAGCATCTTGCCTAGGGGTTTGAGTGAATCACTATCCACTACCCCATTGGACTATATTGAATTATGAACAACTTAAATATGATCCCTCTCTTTGAATGTGGTCAATAAAATCTGGCATCTATTTTTCCAGACGGTTATCGAAGCATCCTGGAATGGCGCGGCTGGATCGTCACCAGCAGGCTCAGCTACGGCGTGTTCTTGCTGCACGTGAACTTCATCCACGTCCTGATGGGAACCAGGACGCAGCTAGGACACGTGTCGTTCTATAACGTGGTAAGGCGACTGGTTTTATTTGGTACTCCTATAGACTAGCAGCCAACGCAAATGTGGAACCTGAAATAGGTGTTACAATAATAATGCGTAGATCCCCAATAGTTTTCAGTAATGTATCATCATTTCAAGGAAGCTTTTATAAGCTGTGTTGCAAGATGAAAATGTTGCCATATATGGAAATAAATTTTCCCATTTTGTTTATACTCGACGGTCAGATACTACTTTCAATTGTACACATAAAAAGACTTGTGTGTGAGTCGGTGATCGTAAGTATGCTATGTTAACACATTTATACTTATACTTTGAGCCAACGTGATAAGTCTATGATGTAGGCCCTAAACTACACAATAACACCGTTTGAAAAAGAAGAAAAACTTACTTTACAATTTGTTTGGATTATTAATTTTAGTAATTTGTTCGGCAATATTTTCCTATATAATTATAGTTCTGACAATACATTTACAATTATTAGAATGTCATGCGTCATGTTGGGTTGTACCCTCTTTTTTCTCGATTTTTGAAATGCTCATGCATACCGATACGGCCGCCCGTGTCGGTTATGTGGGACTCGCAAGGACGCCTACCCACTTAACACAGCCTGTATGACATACGTCCTAAGACTACAAGTGTAAACGAGCTGTACAAGTGTAGCTAAATTTCGTTTTTCTTGTCTCATATTCCCGAATAATTCGGTCGCAATAGGTTACTCGTGTCACGTACCTGAAGTTGGACTCATCTGGTGTCAATGTACCAGTACCGACCATTTCCACGGCACGCAAGGAGACTAAGATTGGTGGATTCCCTTTTTGGTGTATGCCATTTCGATTGTTGTGTATTGACCAGAAAGGGACACTCTAATCCCTATTACATTTTTAATGCCCACTATATATTTATAAATTTTACCGACCGCCATTATAGCTAAACCACATATGACAATCACTAACATCATTATACATAAAAACTTTAGTAAGTAATCATTTTAAGTACTAAGTTTTAGACATATATTTGATTAAATGGTTAATAATCATTTCCAAAAATGTATTTTCCTAGCTGCGACTGAGTGCGACGATATTATTTCAGGTATATATTATCCATGTATTAATATATATATACAGTTAGTAATACCTATAATTATACTATCGTTACAGGTCATAAATCACTTCGGCGTGGTGTCTCTTTCTTTCGCGGCTTCTGTCCCTTTCTACTTAATGCTAGAAGCACCGATGAAGTCAGTAACAAAAGTTCTATTTCAAGATACGGAGGAAGCAGAACAAAAGAAGATAAATTAACTTATTTTATTAACTATTATATAATTTATTATGTTTCAGTTAATAAAACAGTAATTTTATAGTAACGCTGAACAATAAATACATGTGATATTTATTTCATAAAAGCACTTAATATAATAATCTATCGTATCTGGACAATATTACGTAACTACTTGTACTCCGAAGCATTTTACACTCTTTTATTCAACTCACTCTATATGTATGTATGTGTGCGTGTGTGCGTATGTAGGTACATATATCTGGACGGAATTTTGTTATCGATATTGAACCACTTCCTAATATCCAATTAAAGTAACATTTAGCCCACTAACTCATTTCTGATTAAAATGCAATAATTTGGAACCGTCGACCTGATCTGATTATAAGAGTTGGGAGGTTACAGATGGCGATAAGTACTCTAGAATAAAACGACACAACCCCGACGAGTTTGTGCTCGTTTGATTAGTATTGACGAATACTTTCATCCTATACCTACCTACAACCTAACCTAACCTAACCAGGGTCTCATTCACTAAGTGTTTCTTTTTTAAACTGTATTTTAATTACAGTAAAGGGCAATACCGAACTATGGACGTTCAAAGTCAAAGCATATCCATTGTGGACATGTAATATACCGGTGACAGAGTCTAGTTTATTATATACTATGTCCTGCCATACGGCGTACAATGTTATTTGTCTTAACCTAAAATAAATTGAATAGAGTGAATTTGACAGACTATTTAAATTAATAAAGACATAATAATTAAAAAATCAAATACATATGTGTCAAAATAACCAGACCAATCCACAGTGGGGCACTGCCATTAGAACGTATCGTCCAGAAATTTCTTGATTGAGTAATAACACTTGTTAAATAGTAAATCTTGCACTTGGGTTTTAAATAGCTCAACTTTTGATATGGCCC
>DWPA01004205.1:0-13084 GCA_018251375.1 Calpodes ethlius | reverse complement strand
GCATTTGGCCAGCGTGGTGGACTATGGCCTATACCCCTCATCTCATGAGAGGAGACCCAAGCCCAGCAGTGGGATAATTATGGGTTGTAACGATGATGATACGACATGCTGTACATATATCTATATACCTAATCAAAAAACGATAATATTGTTACGAAATACTCAACCTATTATAGAGATATTGTCATAGTAATATAATTATATTTCTAGTTACATCCCAGCTGTGAACAGAAATTATGTAACAACTTAGCTAAGTTATGAGCAAACTTGACATTAACTTTAATTGCTACTTAAGGTGGAACGTTTAAGTGAGCTATTTTGAAAGATAGACCGGAGTGTTGACGGTACCCTGAGATAATAATTACAGGGGCAACAAAGTACCGCTAAAATAACTGGGCTATGTACAGTTTAACGATAGTAGTTGAGTGTGGTAGGAACTTTAACTCTTGTAACCACTCTGTTACTAGAACGGATCGATATTTTTTTCTGATGTTCTTCAGTTGGTTTATCAATAATAAGTGGACCTTTGCTGCTTAGTCGTAAACACGTTGTTTGATGAAGACTGCGTGGTTCAGAAACCTATCATTAGATGAGGCTTTACTACTTTCTCAATCACGCTGACAAGCTGACATAGCTGTCATAAATTAATAAATTGTCTTGGACTGGAATTTGAAGAAGTTTTATTTTATACATCATATTTTTGGGGCTTGCACACACATTCATACTTTTGGTGCTATATGTGTTGGAATAGGTGCTAGAACTCACTGAATTTTAATATGTATTTTTGTTTGTTTTTACTTGCAACCCCAAACTTATGTTTAAGATTTCGCCATTCAATATTTTTTTTCTCAATTTCAATCCTTTCTCGACATATTTATATGGATGGCGATCATTAAATTACTCCCAATTTTATGGCGTTATAATGAAAGTTAATAGGATTTTTTTTAATGTTCTTCAGTTGTTCAACTATAATAAGCAGATTCCCTTTGCTATTTGATTAGAAACACATTAATTCCTTTGTTGATATGTATGAATTGTGAGGAATATCCCACTATATTTTTGGCTCATAATTATAGTTAGTATGAAAACAGTCTGAAGGTAACTAATATTAGTCAACATTCGCGTACTTTGCTTAAGTTGCTTGAATTTAGTACCTCTGTTGCTTAAGTTAGCTGCCAAACGACTCATCGTATTTTGGCTTAGAACTAGGTCAATTCGCCATTAGTCATCGGAGTCATCGGTAATACTTTCGCCTGGCTTAAGGTCAGCGATAGCTTTTTACCAACAGATAAATTGGTCGTCCTTCGGTTATTTACTTAAACATATTAAATTCACTTGATTAGACCTTACCCGAATTCGTCAACGGAATTTGAATGTGATATTATATTTAACACGAAGGTTCAATGACAACAAAACAAATATTATTAGTAGCCGTTTAAATATAACGGTATGTTTATATTCCAATATCCTCCGAGAAATTACATAATAAAATATTTGTTTGCTTCATGAATACTCAGCAAACAGCGTTGAAATAGTATTCAGAGCATCAAAAATTAATGCTTGCGGAGGGCTGCCTTGTACATTAATCATTTTAATCACCTGACGCCGTCTGCGGCAATAAAATTATTTCTCAGTAAACATTTTGAAGATTAAACTTTATGGACATCTTAGCAAGATCACCTTATTAGAATAGATTTATAAATTTGCAAATTAAATATTTTTATAAGTTCCGTACTACTCGTTTGAAATGCTTCGTTCGAAACGCGAACGAAGGAATGGAATAGCTTGCCTGCGTCGGTGTTCCCTGAGTATAATATGCGAGTTTTCAAAAGGAGAGTGAATAGGCTCTTTATAAGTTAGTGCGCACAACATCGCCACTTACTATCAGGTAGGATAGTAGTCAAGCACTGACTTATTTTATGAAAAAAAATGTTTTTATTCCCACTTTTAGGTCGTATTATGACGCTCTGGGTAACTGTTTCTAATCTAATTTCGTCCGAGAACAGTGTCATAGTTAGCAGTCCAAACCAAGATTTTTAAAATTTTTGATTATTGTATATTTGTGAAGAATATAAAGTAAAATTTATTACAGGAAGGTTTAGGAAATTAAAGTGTAATCCTCGAATTACTATTATCCAGTGTTGCGTATAGCCTCGTTCGCATTTGAACGGTTTTTCTAAGTTAGTGTACTTTACTAACCTAATATACATCGCAATTTACGATCAAGAAGCTTTGTAAGCATTATAATAAGTGAAAGACAAAATAATATCTTTATCTCTTTCCCGTCAATGAAACATCGCATTGTTGTCATAAAAAATGTTTAAGATTTGATGGCCAACGAGAAATCCATCAGATCAATCAAATATTAAAAATTTAATTACATACTCAAATTTATCATAAACATCAGCGAGTGCAAATATCAGTTCATTACGCCCGTTAATATGTTTCCATGTTATCTAGAGATTTACAAAATCTAACGCGATGCGACACATAAAAGTGAGAGACACTTAAAGTATTCGCGCTCTTTAAGCAAAATAAAAAACTGAAACAAACGAATCCAATTACAGCCCGGATCGACTTTCAGAACAGATATGCCGTTATTTTGGCTATCACGAAATCCAAGAACAATTTACAAGCAATACATAACATTACACGAATTCGATCAAGCGAATCGTTTTCTGCTGTCGTGCCGAGATAAAACAAGGAAGTATTATGCTAAAATGTTTTTCTTTGATTCTTTGTATTCTTTGCATTTTCTCATGGGACCCTATGTATCTTACCTTCACTTAATTTTTAAACTAGTAGACAATAAAAAATCTAAAATAAGAAGGAAAACTATTCTCGGATGTTTTATATACGTTCCCAAATTGTATCTGCGAGATTTGCAATGGTCCTTCGAGCATGAAAAAAGAAAATGCGGTCCTGCTGGGATAAATGCTCAATTCAAGACAGATTGTGAAAGATAATAAGTTCTTCTAAGAAGTTTCCTTGCTGTTTCTCGAAATCTTTAAGGAAATAAGCATATTTATAGCATAAATATTATTATAAATAAGTACAATAATTTAAAGAATAAGAAGTGTCTAATTAAATGCATACATTTGCCTCAAATAAAAGCATTGTTGGTTTAACGAGGAACTCGGCTTAAATCCTTACATTAATTTAATGATCAAAATACTGAACTTATGAAAAGAACCATAGAGATAAAACTTTTATGATGATGAGATCGCAAAGACGGTACTTTCTAGATCGCGGTTGATATTTTTTTGTGATAAATTTTGGATATTCAACATAAAGTGTGAAATAAGTAAATTTTAATCACATTAATATAATAAAAAAAATTACATATATATAGGATCTGAAAAAACAGAAAAAAAATTAAGTAGGTTTTATGTAAATAAGGCTTCTCTGAAGTGACCGTGGTGATCATTAGCTTGAGTTCTAAAATATTGATCGGCCAATATCAGAATTTGTAAAATCCGTCTTAACTTTTGATTGCCTGTCAAACTTTCATCATACTCTGGTATTAAAAACTTGGAGATAATTATCAGAAAAAGTCGCCTGAATTTAATAAAATGTGAAAAGTTCTTGAAGATTACTTAAATTACAAAAAAAAGACGTCGAATTTTGAGATCGTAATTACTTATGACAAAATTAGCTCAGTAGAAAGTATTAGTCATGAGATACCTGTTTTTAAATATATTTTATCTGTCTGTTATCCTGAAATTTAGTAGGGTAAAGAAATTGCTTGGATTGTGACTAAAAATTGTCTATTGCTCGACTTAAAGTATAGTTACTTTGACGTTAAGTTAAGCAATAGACCATTTGTTTGTTGTATTATATAGTTATGGGTTGCATGATGATGTTGTTTTCTTCTCGCACCATAAACCTTATTTTGAAATTCGAATAGTCGATGATTAACGACCCAAATTTGACTTTTAATCCAGCTTTTTTGCTTTTACTATACTTATAAAAGTTATTTACGTACAACATCAACTTTGCTACCACCCGAACAAGAGCTCATAGAATTTATTAATATACAGGTAAATATGAAATACATAAATAGATTGTAATCGCTGTACCCAAGCATAATGAAGCTCAATAGGAATGCTGCTAATAAATCAGACGACCTTATGAATACTTAATTAATTACCGCGGAATGCTTAGAAATCCCTGCGACGGTTAAAGCAGTTTCAGGTTATGGTATAAAATTACTTACATAACTCACGGATCTCTTTATTATTCACGACTACTAGTCTACGATTTTATAGATATCGTTCTTATAATGAAGAGTATAATTATAGTCGAATTGGAGTAGCTTAAGATCGTCGCAAGATCTTTGATACTAACGGATATTATGAGGGTAGTTGAGCACTTATCATCGAATGACTTGATTAAAAAAAACCGAATAGCGAAGTCCAGGCCTATGCTGCAGACTTTATGTCAAAGCATCGCCCATTTGAGGATGGTGGGTGGTTCATAAATTTTAAAATCTATCATAAAATCTACATTGATGCCCGCAACATTTTTTGGTTTTGGTTTATTTTTCGTAATCACAATACATTACCTGGTACTGTAAAGTTTTATTTCATCTATTTATTATTATTGTAGTCTGTAGACTGTTAAAGATGAGGTTTATGCACTTGAAGCCTGGACACAAATTATAATAATACTTTTTTTGTCTCTTACGTAGTTTTTAAGTTCCGTTCCTAGGTAAAACAATTGGGGTGCAAGAATGCAGCCTTGTCTAACTCCGTGTTTTTCGTTAAAGAGATACAAGGTTGGAACAAACATTGTGACTGGTAATATTTTTTCTAGGGATATTGGGTGTTTGCAAAACCTCATTTATATATCCTTGGCACTCACGACACTAATAATTTCAGTGCGAAGATACGCCTAAACTTTGAAATTTGCATTAATAATTATAAACCGCATGGGAGCTCCTAATATACTTATATTTTATCCAGAAAATCAAAGTTTCCGTGCAAGAAATTATGGACATAACATAACATATGCTTTTGCGTACGAAATTAATATATTCCATTTTGTCGGAGTCGACATGAATAAAACGATACATGTGTAGCTCGACAATATTTGGGTCGACAATTCCAAATCTAATATTTGAGTATTAGTGTTGGAAATGGAGCTGGTTTCATCGAATATTCAATTACTGGCAGGTTTTCTGATGGATAACTCTCATGTGTGGTGTTCTACAGTTCGTGGAATGGTTGTCGAAATTTATACAAATTGTTGACTTACTATCCGCTTTGAACAGAAATAACTGGCTTGAGTGTTTAAGAGTAAAATATGATAGGTTCGATTGTTAGAAGGTTTTGTTATATTTCTTACACGTAGTTTATATTTATACCATATTGGAACTGCATTTGTTCCGCTTCTGCATTTGTTCCTTAGTACCCAACTCCGAAAAGTTATAGACGGAGTTCTTTAAATTGACATATTGGTTTCACAAAAAAGTAAATAAATTTGCTCATTACATCATGTTATCAATCATGTATAACATTAACAATATATCAATATATTACTTGATCTATCCATCAGGCACCGCGACATTCTATTTCACGACAAGATTAGGAATGCCCTCCGTAGAATGTGGCGTTCGGTTTTATTCATTACGAGTTCCAATTAAACTTCATAGATGGCGGTATACAATAAAAGAAATAAAATTGCTAACAGTCAGTTAACTCAAATAGGGTAAGCTGTTTCTCAGAGAAGTTTAAATAAATAAATAAAGAATAGACGCTTAGTTTCGTAAGACCATGTTGGCTTAAAGAGAAGATGAAAAATATGTTAGTGTGTGTTAATATCGCGTGCTTATGATCGATGACGCGCACACAAGTGTGGATACGTGTTCGTATGACAATGTAAAGTGGTACCTAATCAGGGAATATAAAGAATACGAGAATTTTGTTTTCTATATATACGAAATTTTTATCTTACCAATGCAACCTTTAAAGACTTCCGTGAAATAATGAAACAGAACGTACGAATATAAATGTCGCCACTTATTATAAACTGGGATACTTGTAAATCATAAATTTATCAAAAGTAGAAGAAGATTGATTAATTAATTTCTTTTAAATCCGCAATACAATGAACGAAACAAATTGATTCTCCTCAAAATAAAATCAACGTAATGTGTCGTTTGATCAAACCACGAAAGCCTAAAGAGGAGCTACTTGAGACACATTCAGGACTTTACAAAGCAGCTTCTTTTTGAAAATACGACACCTATTCAGACAATTGCTTCTCCGGCAACATATCTATGAGTCTGTATACAAGACTATTCATACAAATGCATCAACAAAGGAGGGTAGGAAAAAAATAACCCTTCCAATTCAAAACAGTAGAACGAACGTGCGTTATCTTGCGGCTCGTTTTAGAGGGATTGTTACGGCAAAGGTATGTTTCCACTTCAAATATTGAGTTGTAGTAAAAACTAAGTGGTAGGTTAGTGTTTGTTAAAATATTACTTATTACTATAACTTGTTACTGTATATATGTATACATATATATGTATAGTATTAAACATGATATTGATTTTAACATTTTTTTTCAAATTTTATGTTTACCATGGTCACGATTTTTTATTTTGTAACTATTCTGCAGTAAACACATCTCTAATAGAGATAAAATATTCTGTAGGTAATTTTGAATCAGAAGTATAAATTTAAAACAATGTAATCTTTGAAAATACACTCAAATAAATAAAAAATAACTAATTAAATTCGCCATTTTATGTCTCATCTTAAAAGTCAAGTTTTACTACAAATTACGCCGTTAATTACTTACTTATAGATGGCGCCACTTATAATGAGGACTTCACTTGAGTGCTATAAAAATTTGTACATTTGATACATCATTTTAAAATTATATTGTCGATTGTAATATTGTTCTTGTATGTATAAATTTTTAACAATTACCGATATATTTCGTTACTTATGGCGAGTAATATATGGATGAAGTTGATACCGATTACCTATAATATTATATGCAGTTTTTTGTATTATGGTTACAATTGAGACCTCTGCAAAAATATAATGTGATTTTATTTCATACCGATTGGTTAGTTTTGCTATAACCTATGTTCAGCAATCAACGCCTGAATATATTGCTAGCAATACTTTATAAAATTATATTGATGTTTATTACAAAACTTATTTACAAATTATATTATTATTTAATATTTTATAAATTATTGGAATTTATTAAGATTATAATAATTTCTTTTATGGTGGAAATATAATGATTGCTTAAAAATATTTTTTAATTAAAAATATTGTGATTTGTAAAATTAATAACATTTTAATTCTAATAATGGATAATGTACATGTAAACATTGTTATTTATGAATAATGTTTGAGCAAAATATGTATTATGTGATATTGAGAAATAAATATCTTTAACCTCAAGCCTCATATTTACAATTAAATTGCATACGGCTTTACTTGTACTATGTCAACCGAACAACACAAGACTCGTGTTGTATACCACGGCTTTATGGTTGAGGCATGGGCTTCACGTCTGAGCACGGTCGTACGAAGATGGATATCTGTGTACATACTTTAGTTGGAAGTGTAAGGTTTGAAGGGATCTCAGGTATTACAAATAAGTCGGGGTATTTATGACGTGCAATAGTATTGTATTTACTGACAACTCAGGTAACTATGAATTTCAGTGTAACTTTGAATCCTGTACGGGGATTACGTCTGTTTTAAGTATATAAATTTATCCTCACCTAACCTTATCTATCTTTACGTATACACACGTTTCTTTTCTATGGCTGGCGACGGTGATTTGGGATTCATCAGAGGAATATTGTGATAAAAGTTGCCTACATTATAACTCGATGTTACCCGAGTTGACAGTAGGTATACAAACAAATATTCTTCATAGCAAATAGTTGACAAATAAGCATGTATGCTACTCACTTGTAAATATACTAACATATACCATCAGCGACCAGTTGCTGTGCTACAAGAAAATTGGAACCTCTTTAACCCTATTTTCGATACTTCAATTGTAATATAGTGTTGGGTTGCAATTAATATTTGCGTTATCTTTTATTCAGCTAAGGCCATCATGAGCCGAAGTTGTCAGTTAGGACTCAAGTCCTTTTGTACTCAAGGATATATAAAGCTCATAAGATTTTAATTCGTCCTTATATAGCTCATAAGGCTAATTAGCTCTATGCAGTAATACTTTTCTAAATCGTAACAAAAAATAAGCGAAGAGAAATTCTTTTTTATCATTTCCAATACGTCAATGTTACGTAATAAGTTTGTTAATAGTTCTATTTTTTTATATTCCTGCTTAAATAATCTCTTTTCATCGTCAGTAAGAAATAGTCGCAATTATTTCGAAATAGCACAAAACTTCTAAAACTGTTGTAAAGTCAAAGGTCTTTCAGCGAATTTATCTGAACACAAAAGCTAACAATGCAGTGCCTAATCCGAACGAAGATAAATTAATTCAGCGCCCGACCCTTCTACACAGCGGCGTTCGCAGAAACTGAATAGACTTATCACGCTTTCCTTGAGGTATCGACCTTGACGTTTCACAGTATCTTTAGTGCCTTCTTTAGTAAGTAATAGTAATTTATCTTAATCTAATCTTAGGTCACCGGTGTACACACGGACCTTTAGTTTAGTTCAATGATGTAATAAACATTTTGTGTTAATTTTTTTTATTATAAAGAAGAACTTGTGACTATTCCACTGCTGAGCTCGGGTCTTCTCTCACAACGGTCATTGTCCATGCTGGCCAAGTGTGGATTGGCATACTTCAAACAACTTTGAGAACATTGTGGAATTCTCCGGTATGCCGTGTTTCTCACAATATTTTCCTTTACCGAAACAAGTGATAACTAACTTGCAATACACATAACCTTTGAAAATTAGACGTGCGTGCAGGATTCAAACTCACGCCTCCCACGTTCGGAAACCTGCGCTCGAACCACTAGGCTATCACAGCTCTTAAAAAGATCTTATACTAAATTAAACTCGCCACTGGCAACTGAAACGAACAATTATGGAACAAATTACTTAGTTACAGAAACTAAGAGACTTATTAAATCCGCGTAACCTTGAGTCTGGTCTTGAATTTCGAGAACGGACGATTTAAAATTGAACTTGGCAGAATCCTCAACTTTGTAAAATATACACGTTATATTTAAAAACTTTTCGAAGAAAAGTATTAGTTTAATTATTTACATTTTTTTTCACTTTACATTAAACATTTCACGGTCAATTTTATGAAGAGGGTGGCAGCTGGCAATACGAGTAACATACCTTACCACCCTGAAAGTACCCATGCTAGGTGCTGGTTAAACATTATGATACGGAATCCAATGATATCCAATGATAGACCATTTTGCGCTAAAATCGTCCGATGATGATGATGTATGAACAGCTTCAGAGGTTAACTGGGACTCCACGATATGTAATATTGTCGTAATACGTAATCTTAATACGTATGTACCATGATACACTTGGTTAAACTTGATTCCTGGATTCAAGGAACAAAGCAAAGATAAATATGACCGTACCGTTCATCGTTGAGGAATTCCCTGATCTCGTCTGGAACTAATCCTGAATATCACGAATCAGTTATCATAAAGATGTATTGAAACAAAAGCAATAACCAATATTTCAAAATACCAGTTGTAATAAATTGGATTGAAAAAAGCAAACAAGATTTATCCCAGTCGAAAGAAACATTGCAACTAAATCTTATAAATATAATAGGTGTATCCCAAATAATGAATTTCATAAACAACTCACACTTAATACATCCTCGTAAATCGCATTATGTAGACTGTAAGTTACTCTTAAATATGAAGAGAGGTATTTGATATTCTCATATTGGTAGGAAAGAGTATCAAGTCGTGACAAAACGATGTACTTAGTATTTTTGCAAAATATCTCATTCTTATCCATTCTTGTTATTAAAGTCGTATTCGAATACCGCACGTATTTTATACGTAATAGTGATACGTGTTTATAAACCAGAAGAAATGATTTACTTTGGGAATCGTCAAAGTTTTATGGAAGTCACAGATTACAATAAAAAAGTTGCCGTTAAACTAGCTGATGTAGATTTAAATTTGTTCTGAAGCCTAATCGTTAATTATAAAAAAAAAAAATATATTTATACACTCATACCTCGTACTAAAATCCCCTTTGTGGCAGATGGCATGGAAAACACAAATTAGACATCACTAACACCCATAACCCGAGAACAAACATTTATCCTTTACACAAATATCTGCCTTAGCCGGGACTTGAACAGCCGGGGATTGTGCCAGGGACCTGTAGTTTCGCAGGCAGGGTCGCTACCGACTAGGCTACGGGGTCGCCATTTGTTGCAATAGACAAGTTTAAAATACCCGACAAATACAAAAAGTGTTCCTATAACCTTTTGACTGTGTGTACAAATGTAACCGGGCCATTACAAAAGGAAGGACGCAGGTTTAGAATCTAATATTAGATTTTACAACTACCGCATTGCCAACAAACTTTCGAGATTGCTGGCGTTGCGTTTCTTGTTCAAAATGATAGATACGTTTATGCAACATCTGCGCATGGATTCCAACGTTTTCTACTACAATGCTATAAATCTCTTGTATTCAAATAAAAACTACATGAAAGCTATGCACTGAATGCAAACTTTGATATACGGGTTATGTCTCATTGTTTATTAAATGTCGTGAAAATAAGCTTTGATCGTATTTCATAAAATTATCATTGGTTGCTCGCAATCTATTATTTTATTTTGTGTCTGTGAAGACAAATAGACGAGTCACTTGCATTGCAGGATATACAGCAGATAACTTTTATTTGAATGTCCGATACATTCAAATATCATTCTTTTCAAGTTTCGTCTCCAGAAGGTAGAGTAGTTTTACGTCAAACTCGACATCACGAGTACTTGAGACAAGGTTGATACTTATTGTTATAAATTAATTAAAAAATATATTATCATTATATCTGTATATTATTTAATCTGTAATCAATTTGGTAGAGGCAGACGTGTCATGTATTTCTTAGAAAGCAATGTTATTAGAATCAAAGTGATTTGTAAAATTTCATTGTCGGATAAAAGAAAACAATAATAGATAATACAGCTTACAAGATTTGATCCAAAAAACAAACTTACTAACACACATTGCAAGTTGAATAAAAGCTGTTAATAAGCATACAGCTAAATCCAATAATAACAGTTTAAAAATATAAAAAAAAACACTTTTATTTAGTGAATAAGACCCTTGTTACTATATGGAATGAAAGTAATCGTTAATACTAATCAAACGAGCCCAAACTCGTTGGGGTTGTGTCGTTTTATTCTGGTGTTCTTTTGACCACCTTTAAGCTATAATCTATAATCAGATCAGTTCGACGGTTCTAAATCATTGTATTATCATCGGAAATCAGTTAGTACGCAAAATTTCAGCTTGATTGGATACCAAGAAGTGGTTCAAATATCAATTCCAATATTCCGCCCAGATATATCAACATACAGAGTGAGTTAAATAAAAGTGTGTACTAAAATTTATTCTATGTTATCAAATAAAATCCAAAATATTCTCTGTACTCTGTCCAATGACCAGTATACTACGATCATTACTTTAACGAAATTCATACATTCACTCAGCAACAGCGTGTTCCGGTAATAAATTAGGTACTTATTAAAAGTTTTACAAAAATCTACCGCTGCGTTAATATTTGCTCGACCGCTTCGCTTGTTTCGACCTTTATTTTCATCTCGGCTAACAAGTCAAAAATAAATGTACATGACCCACAAAATACAGCCGAAAAGGTTCTAAGCAAATACCATATTTTGGGCTCAATAAAAGCAAAAGTTTCATTTCGTCACGTTTCACTTCGCGCAAATAAACACTTGGTAACCTTGTCTTTTGGAAACTTGTCGTACTAACAACGAGAAACTAACGTTTTTGTTCTCTTTGCAGTGTTTGGAGCTATAATATAAGTGTGAGATAAATATAGTGATCATTTCATTTTCCTTTATGATTAACTATATATCCGCAATGGTAATAGGAGCAATACACAATATATTAAACTAGGGCTAAGGAAGGAATGCGATAGTTAGTTAAAATATTAGGACATTAGAATGGGAAGACGAATGTGAAAGAGGGGGAAAGATGGATGTATGCGTATGAGCAAGATGAATGTAAGAAATTGAAGAAAATAGCGCGTTTATGATTTTACAGTTAACACAAAGAGACAAACATAGTTTAGTGACACGATCGTTTAATCTCCACGTCTCGTCGACAAATTAGTAATAGTTTATGATTTTGATCCTAAAAAGCAAGTACATACTATTGGAAAGCTATACGACTAGGTACTTTTATTATCTATTTTTAAAACAAATCTTGATGGAATTAATGACAAAAATAATCTGATAAATATTTAAAAGAAGACTTATTAAAGGTAAAAAGAAAATATCAATCTACATATATCTTATCGCATACCAGTTGGAAATGGCGCTATAATACTTTAAACTGCCTGCCCAGTGTACTATTTTAGTCTGTTCTCGGGGTTCGTATACGACCAATACCAGCTAATTTATTAAAAGGTCTTCGGTAGTCTGGTCTGGATTAAATTAAGTAAAAAGGCGTGGTTCAATATATCTGCCAAGGTCAAATAATGAAACTTTTATATCCTTATATACTCCAATGTAAGATAGGTTATATTTAAGAAAAACCAAGAAACGACGTGAATTGGGAAATTAATAAAAATAAAAAAAAGCTTGAGAAATCTTAAGAAAGCTTATCTTGTAAGTTGGTACTTCATAGGTTTATACATCTTCATCGTAAATACAGATTTAACATTATATTCCAGCCTATCTTCTTCCTCTTCTTGTATATAAAAATGAATGTATGTCTGTATGTCTTTTATATAATCGTAAACGATACGACGATTTAATCATGCGATGATCCGTAGCATAGTTGTTGTGTACGAGTCCACGATAGTTTCTAAGTTGGTACGATACATTTTCGACAGGTGGCGCCACTGTCATTCCAATTAATTTTATATATTTCCGTGGCAGC
>DWPA01004204.1:0-13085 GCA_018251375.1 Calpodes ethlius | reverse complement strand
ACGCTACTTAAATGTTTCAATCCTATTTTATTTCAAATTCATCATCATCATCATCATTATCATCATAACCCTTAACTGTCCCACGGCTGGGCTCGGGTCTCCTCACACAGTGTGAGGGGTACAGTCCACCACGCTGGTCAAGTGCGGAATGGTAGACTTCACGCATTTATTTCAACTTATTATATTACGTAGATATACTTGACTGAGTCACGTTATCAAGCTAATGTGCGTGATCCAGTTGTAGGTATGAGTTTTCATTATTTTTTTGACCAGCAACGCATCGGTGATGTCTTTGGTGCCTGATAGTCCTAGGCGTCGTAAGCTACTTAACATTGAATATACCTTAAGTACGATTGTCGACTATTTATACAAAAAAGGTATTTTTATTTGTCCTGTATAGTGTACAGGCCAAGCTAAACATAAAAATGTGACGTCACCGCAACTGAAGCAATATTTAAATTGATATTTATATTTAAACTTATGATAAGTTGGAAGATTTGACCCATGCAAACATTGCAAGTTAAAAATAAACTTGTAATATCAGAATGAACCACAGCGATGAGTTTAAATTTCTTTAATGACTTTTATCAATTACATAATCAACAATCGTATTCTTGTACACAGCTTCATTTACCTAAATCAATGTTATTTGTTAATTATTACAGATATAAATTTAACTTAAACGGCAAAAATTTAAACTAATATTATAAATGAAATTGTCTGTTTATTTGTTTAACTTTCTTTCACGGTCGTCGTGCTATGATTTTAGTTCGCAGACAATAGGAAACACGACGAGTATTACACGCTAATAATTTTCACCGCAAAAAGAAATCTCCTTTTTATGGAAAGATCCATTACGATATTTCAGACAAATTAAAAGTGTTTAACAACAAAGCGATGCCTGGCAACCATTGATACAAAGAAATTGGTAACCTTTTTATTGCTGTTCTATTCACACACGCGGGAGGATCTAAGAGCAACATCTAGTATGAATATTATACATGTATTTTATGTATATTCGCATTTCATTTCGTAAGGATGCAAATAAATAAATAGATAAATAAACGCACTGGAACATGTTTATGATTCTCTCCAAACACGCTCGCGAAGCCGCGGGTAACCTCTTGTACTTTAACAATAATTTACCTTCATAAAGAGCGGCGTGGAAAGCTGGGCCACGCTGGTGGCCTTGCTGAGCGAGTCGTCCATGTCGGCGGCGAGCGACACGTCGAGCGGGGGCACCTTCAGCTTGGGGAACTGCTTGCGCGACGGTTGCTCCTCCTCCGAGTCCGACGGCGGCGGTCGGATCTGAAACAATATGCAATCAAATGTAAACAGATATATATAACAAATTGAAATAAAAACGATGGTGATTACGTTTTTTTTTTAATATTTTTCACTTGCAATGCTTCTTAGGAAGTTTGTTTGGGTCAAATCTTATTAGATGAATTAGAACTACTTCCTATGGAGTTAAAAACTGACAGACTACATTAGTTCCGATGACAATGCATCTTTATGACAAGTATGACCTGGTACTTCGCGTGAGCTTGGCTTCGGACGAGGGAACACATCGAACGTGAACAGCTCAATTACTACACATTACTTACTTATTGCACTTTAAAAGCTTATATTTATTTTTGTAAAACATCAATTTATTAAGTCCAAATTTTAACGGTTACGCGATAACACTTAAGAAATGGCAAGATAGTTGTGCTGTGTAACGTAATATATTAACAAATTATTAAATAACAATTAAAAATACTTGTAAGTTGACATACATAAGCTATGTAGGTAATAATGGAGACGCCTTTACGTTTATTAAACTGATAATTTATTATACAATTTTTCTGCCTTTAAACAAAAATCTCCTTTATTTACGACACGATCTTAGTTAAAAATCACTGTTTTTAATCTATAATTATAAAAGTAATAATAATTGATGACCCCGTAACCTAATTGATAGGGACTCTGCATGCTCAGCGAAAAGTACCGGGTTCGATTCCGACGAATGTTTGTTTTGGGATCATGAGTGGTAATGGCGTCTAAATAATGTAGTCCATGCAGCCGTAGACACAGAGGACCCTAGTGCGGGGGTATGAGTGTTCGTAGTTAATTATTATTGGTTATAAACATATTCTTTATGGTACTCGGGACAAGGTCGCGTATTCAAAACCAGATACGGGCTTATACCAAGTATTCTGATTCTATTGTGTTTAAGTTGAACTGATTATTTTGTTATAATGTGTGCCGGCCCTAATATTGTGTTTGTATGGATCGAAGTATGCTTGTAGTATCTTGTGTATTTTATAAAATGAGTAAAGTTGGATTCAAAAATTTTGTTTATTATTATTTTATTATAATTAACCTTAACCAACAATTTTCTACGACTAGATTCAATCCTGATCGTTCCTCCGGTACAGATCCTCTTGAAACGTCAAAGTGTTACTCGACAAATTGTATTGCGGTTTCAAATCGCGCGGCACGCTATCGCTCGTGCTGTTCAAGTCCGCTGCGACCTGCTCCGTGTCGGACGTCGTCACCGAGTACGAAGGCGATGCAATCTGCCGGCGATTCACCGACCGGGTGGAAAATATCGTCGGCAACTGGTATTGGGGGGAGGAGCAGCTGGTCTCTGATGGTAGCTGATGGGTATTGTACATGAGATCCAGCTCCGCGCTAGCGAACAGCTTGGCCATTTCCACCTTGATGTGCGCCTGCTGCTGACAGGTCAACTTCTTGAACGTCACCGCGTAACTCTTGAACAGATGGTCCACGTCGTCGTACTCTCTCTCTTGGTTCAGGTAATTGATTATTGTATCTATATCGTACTCGTTCGCACGTTTCGTCGCGTTTTGCGGATGAACGCGTTGATTCGCGTCCGTAGTCGAGCGTGATTCACCTCGTAAGGGTGAAACTGAGGATGTTGGTGTGAAATCAACGGTTGGCGACGCTTGCTGCGATGAGTTTTTAGAGGCAGACCCTCGTTGCAAGCCCTCCGCGAGCCCGCATGCCTTTCTAGATACGTTATAGTTGTCCAGGAACGTCAATTGGCTCTTCCATACGTATTCACATATCTTCTTGCTGGACCCCGTGCTACCCTTGACTTGTTTTTTGTATTTCATGTAGCCATCTTTCACCGTTTTCCACTTGAGTCTTACATCTGTAACTAAAAGTATAAATTGCTATATGTGAACTAAAAATACTTCTACTGTTATAAAGATACATCAGGTGTAATCTATTATTTGACAATTTAATTTACAGATGTCAAAAATGTGTACTATTACTACTGGAAGTATATATCAAATAATGAATGACACGATTTTTGATGCGTCCATTTCTAACAAATGTATTATAGCAGCACACGACCACAATAAAGCAATATTTAACAAGCGTGTATTGTGATATAATAATAAAGAGGTACTAACCATTTTGATTCAATTCCTTGGCGATAGTTTCCCATACAGCGGCCTTTAACCCCGTATTCTTGTACTCTCTGTGACTCAAGTCATATAGAAATACATGTTTTCTAACTAATTCAATTAGGCGTTCCACTTCCATTGCGTATTTCGATTAAAAAATTGTATAAGCTCCGATTGGCCCGCCCCGCTCCGCGCGACGTGTTCCCTCCGCGCGCTCTTAGTAACGACTGTTCTAGAAACGTGAACATTACGGAATCGCGTGACGCCGTCGCGCCCCGCCAGGCAGCTCGATCGCTAGGGTTGGCAGAAGGCCGGCAAATCCGATTATGTCCCGGAATTTACGTCATGTCCGGTATTTAGCAATGAAATTTTACTTTAGATCAATAATTTTTAAAATCAGTCGCGCAATAGGATAGTCATTTAATATATTTTTTATTAGCAGAATATTTATTTCATATAGTATTAAGCCTGAGAACCCTGGATAGATGTAGAACTCAAATAAAATATATATATAATTAATATCCCCCATCATTGTTACGACATAACATTTGTAAACAACTGTACGTCATTTTCACTTACGGTCACTCATATTTATTTTATTTCATCTTAATGAAAACATTGTTAAAACGTGACAAAAACGCTACATCTCCATAAAACGATGTTGTTTATAATTTTATTATCAAAACTATCTGAAAGAGAATTTATGAAAAAAATAATCCCAAATCAATATGTGATAACCCTAGCGACTACACATTGCGTTTATGGTCCGACTGAGCACACAGCGGGCGGCCGCCAGCGTCCCGCCGAGCATACTATCTAGTAGTACATTCTGATCGCGTTCCGTCGCCGTCCCGTCCCGCCGGCCGTGTGTCGAGTCCATTAATAATGCTTGGCGCGGCATCTCCACGTGGCATGCCCTATAGTAATTTGCATGCCAAGAGCACGCGATCAACACGCGACGTGAATATCACGCCACGCCACGCTTTCAGTCTGACAAGGCCTTTCGGTGCCTTCTCTAGCAATTCAGTTATCGTCGAATCAATGTCCAATTGTTGTATTATTTAGTGATCGTTAATTAGTGAGGTGTATAACTAATTCAAATTTATAACATACTGATTGCAAAGAGTGTATATATTATAAGAATAATTTGAATACAGAAACAATAGAAAGAAATTATATTTTTTATATAAAAACTAGCTTAACCCTGCGCGCGTTGCTACATCAACACGGATGTGGCGCGAGACAGTGGCGCCAGCTGTCGAAAATTGGTCGTACCAACTTAGAAACCTTGGTGGGCTCATACACAACAACTTTTCTAAAGATCATCACAACATGATTAAATGTATCGTTTACGATTCTATAAAGGACATACAGGCAAACATTTATCTTTATATTTTAGAAGATGTCTCAAACAGTTACAAATAAAAGGACACAATGTTGCCTGTTTTAAATGAGCGACGGAAAGCGACAAGTTACGACGCGAGTCATAAAAAGCAACACTATTTACACGGTGACTCGTAGCTGTATGATATATCGATAACGTGTACCGTCGCGTGAGTCGCGTCGCGTCGCATTTCGTCGTTTATCGTTCACTCAGTACACTGCCAGATAAGTTTACATCGTCGTCGCGTAAAATTTAATTAGTATTCATCGTGCGTTAATAAGTGCTTAGTAATATTATCGTTGTACTTTATTAGTATTCCAGTGAGACGTTTCTGATTTGGTTACAACAAAGTATAGATGTTTTTAAGGTACAATAATTTACGTCTTACATTCACATAATGCGTTAGTATAAGTTTTTCTTTACACGAACAACATTCCTTAAATTTATTGTATTATATTATTACGCAGGAATAATTGCTATAACATTTTCGACAAGATTTTCGTGTGTGGTCAGCAATTTTGACTTCCCCTACTGAGCCTGTTGACCTACGGACAACGAAGGGCTATGGTGGAATGTTTCCGATGTTAGCGGACCCTGATCCTTGCGCCACCTAGTTTAATCTTGACATTTTACCTGGTGGTAACATAGTATGGTAACATAACTTGCTTGAAGCCTTGCTTAACATAGCTTGCTTGGGACCTACAGGGGGGTTGGAGGGTTACAGCTGTAATGCTGGTAGCAAATCCTCTGCTGAGTGGCTAAACTACCACCTTCCAAAGGCCATAAAATGTCAGTTTTAAAACAGAATTATCGTATTATTTATGGTCCGTCGATGGCATAATTGTTGCTGAAGTATATGGAGCGATGTGAGGGTAAGATGAAGGGAAGTGATTATCATGATAAAATATTTAACTGTACCTTTCGGGGTCTGCCGCGACCTCGTCGCTTGGGCGGCATCGGCAGTGGGGACGGTGACCGACTCTGTAATTAAGAAAAATCAACTAGAGAACATTGTACATCTTTGGCTTCAGCTTCAATTATAAGAAAATGTTGTGAAATTATACAATCCACACTAACTTTCTTGTTTCTCTCCTTTTCTTTTATAGCCTGTTAAACATCGTTGCTACCTACGGTGCCACTGATGTCGATGACTACTTACCACTAGTCTGATCAATTGTTGGTAATTTACACGAAAAAAAGATATAAAAATAATTCACTTGACGCATGAGCAGATTCTGCCAATTAGTTGAATAAACAGAGACGAATAATTATAAGAATTACAAACTAAGGCATTCATTGCGAGAATTATGTGCCGCAAACACACTATAATATCCAATGTATAATTAGACGGATGAAGATTACATTTCAAATAAACTTGCGGGACAATAATGTAACCTTATCGTTCACATGGCGACTATGCGGTGCGTCATTTGACTTATACGGTCGAACCCGACCGCAACGACAACAGAAAGTGTGTGAAAACACATGCATTGCTCTCACGGCGTCCGCACCTGCATCATCCATGATCAATCGAACGTCGATCGCACACGTAAAATAAAACGCACTGCGTAGTCGCCATGTGAACTATGTGTTATTAGCAAAGTTCAAACTCACCCTTCGTTTCCTGACAGGCCGGCTACCGTCCGCCGACCTGGTCGTCATCGACAGCCTCGACTCGTTGGCCTTCGACGACATGCTGCTGTCCACCACCTCCTCCTTCGCGAGGATCCCGCTCATCCTGTTCTTGAAGAAGCTGTCCTCGGCAATCTTCAACGCCTCGAAGCACTTGTGTCCCTGCAACGCGTATCTAATGATCTTCAACACCTCGATGCGGCACAGGAGTCTCGTGTCGTCGTCCATTTTCTTGAACAGCGGCAGAAGTGAATTCATGAATAGTTTATCATCGTTGAAATGGTCATCTGGCAAGATGGAGTTAGCATCTATTTTAATTTCGAGCGAAGGATTCTTCTTATCGTCCATCGCCGCTTGGTTGCATTTGTCCTGCGTCTCCGGCCGCTCGGGGGGATCGGGCTTGGTTTTCAGATCCAGCGGTTTCTCCAAGATTTCGTTCTTTATTCTGGGCATTATGACATCTTCTGTGGGCGGATGCTGTGGCGAGTTAGAGACCTCTGAGAACGATTCGTATTTGTCCTGGGAGTATCTTGGTTTTCTGTAACGAATAAAATTGTACATTTGAACTGATGAGACTTCTATTCTACATTGAATTATTATAACTCTATAGTTAAGTGTTTCAGGGTAAGTCATCAGATTATTTGGGGAAGTTCCAAACCAATAACATACATTTTCGTAAAACAATTTAATTACTTCAACGAAATTGCAGCGTTGTACATATAAATAAATTCACGGAAACGATAGTACAGCTGAAGGAAGATTTTGAGGCCTTTGTTGATAGTAAATGCATGAGTCGCATATGGAAGAGAAAATTAAGGTTGGTAGCCACTGCCATTCAAAGACAACAACCATCAACGCGTTACCGCGAATGCTATTTTGTTTTAAATATACATAATGAGCACTAGCGGCCAGCTACGACTTCACATGTGTGCAATTAAGTTTAAAAAATATACGTATAAGTAACGTGATACATTCTATTCTATTTGTGAAACAATTAACAATAATTTGAGTAGCTTCGAAGGTTATCCTCCTATATGCAAACACACAAACTATCTCTATAAGATTTGTATAGACTGATTACTTATGGTCGTCATTATTCTGACGGTAGATGGTATCACTCACTTGTTCTGCAGCGCTCTCAGTAAGAAGCTCATCTGCTTGTGGTACTGATAGCGGCGGCTGCCCGGCGGGCACTGCTCGGGCGGCGGGCACTTGCCCTGGCGGAACGCTTTGGTGTACGAGTCGCGAATAGACCTCCATCGCTTCTGCACCTCCTTGCCTGTAGACAAGAAGACTTGGTTTAATATCAGGGGGATATGTTAGGTCTGGTTGAAAAGTTAAAATTAAATATATAAATACTAATTTTCTGTCCCGTGATGGACATTGCACGGTTAAATAATAATAAGACCCAGCTTCGGGGGGAATGTTAGCCGAATTAGTATTTTTTTTTGCCTAGAAGGGGGTAAAACCCAGTTTATTTTTTGCTCATGGGAAGGCAAACGCAAAGTAAATAAGAACTCTAGTGTACTGTGTAGTATGTACTGGAAGGCATACAAATAGGACATCACTAACATCCACGGTTCGAAAAGAAGCATCAATAGTATAAACATCTACCCCCGTCGGGTGTTGAACTCGGACAGCTCGCTTCGTAGGCAGGGTCACTGCCAATTAGGCTACGGGTCAGTGTTTCCACGAAAAGTACAAAAAAATATATAAAAAATACATATTTTTCGTGCAGTTTCAAATAACATCATTTATCTCAGAATACTAAGTTGAGGATGTAAATAATTTTATTATCTGCAAGTTTTATGTTTCATTAACTATTTTCAGCAGTTATAATTAATAAGCATAACATCACATGAATTGATTCATTTCCTCAATGTGTACGGAGACGAGGCTATTGGTCAAGATTGATTACGTTAATGTTTGATATTAAATTAAATACCTACTGTCTAAAGTAAAATATAAAAATGATATGTACATAGTTTTAAAATGTAGATGTTTAATAGAGGCTCACCCTTGGATAAACTGTTTTTGTTTAAATAATTTATCTTTCACTTTACACGTATCTACTAGGAATATTTTGAAAAGTTAGTAATAGTGAAACGTATTATGAAGAAATTTGATTATGTTACTGAGAACTAGATGGCGTGTTGAGTCAACTATATTACTGCGCAAACCTAAAAGTACTTATTTTGTAGATCACTATATATTTTGACATTTTAATAAATTGTTACATCTAAATACCTCTAATTATAAATTGATCGTAATATTATTATTACTATAATTGTACATTTTTTTAGTTCATTTTAATAAGTTTTGTTCTTGTCTAAAGTGTACATGATTTTGGATAATTATTTGCGTAGTCATTATTATATCTTGAATGAAAAATATACATTTTTTTTATAATGACAACTACAACTACTGTAAGTACACGAAACATAAACCAAGTCACAATTTGACTATATGACTTACGTCTTTGACAATTGACTAAATCTCGAATCAATCCACTTACAGCGTGTTGCAATTATATTATCGCGCTGACTAAAGTCGCAAGCATTAGTCATGTCCAATTCAAATTAGTGGCTGACAACGCGACTATCAACGACCAACGAACACCTGTACAATGCGGTGTCGATACTGTCGATTGCAGCACCACGTCGCCGCGTCCAGGCCCATGTCGAGACGCGCCGCGGCGAGGTCGGTCGACTCGAGTCAAGTTGAAGGCCGAGCCACGCCGAACGACGAACAGTCACGTAACAACAACAGAACTGTTTGAAAGAAAAACTTATCTATCGACATTATCGAGTATCGCCGGAGTGTATCAAAAAATCGTTTCATTGCTGCGTTGGATTGTTTACGTAATAATTTAGTAGCGTGGACGCGGAGCTGTAACTTTATTATAGGGGGTTCCCAACATTCGGGCTGTTCCAACCGTCCCGATGAATTGTGTATATTTTCCTGTAAGTATCTACTTTTGACCATAAAAGTGCGTGTATTCGAGATGTTGACTTTACATTTCTCGAAAATTCGACGCTTCGAACTTCGTACAGTGAGTCTTTGTATTACAGGAAGTGATGCAATAAAAATATTAAATTTAATACCGTACTTATATATAATAAATATAAGTAGCTACGGATAATAAAATAATAAATAAATAAGAAGATAAATCAAGAAGACAGCGGGCATTCGCTGGATTCAGAAGGCTCAGGACCGGAAGGAATGGCGCAAATTAGGTGAGGCCGATGTCCAGCAGTGGACCTTCAAAGGCTGATAGATAACTACGAATATTCTATGTAAATATCTATTCCATGAATTGTTTTTTCGCCAATGCTAACCTGGGTATCAGGACTCTGCCCCGTCGGGTCCCTAAAATGTTTAGTAGAAGTTTGTCCAAGTTTAGTAGAAATTAGTAGATACGCCAAATGAATATCCCAGTTGGTATACATATTAAACATCAAGTAGGCAAGTAGGTGCTTACCTACTATTCTTTCTAGAAATCTAGGTTGTGTAGGTATGCGCCTTCATTACTATGCTCATAACGATTTACAACATAAAAACTAATGTTGTTTTTTCCACGCATTTAATTACTATAGCTATTTCTTACCTCCACCATGACCTGACTGTTACTACCAGGGATGACTACAGAGAGAGGAACAGCTAAATGGTGAACAGAGTAGTAATTTTTTTTTTAAGTTTTAGTGCACTATAAAATTGTATTTACGTTTTTTTTCTTTTAATTTCGAATAGGCACAGAGTAATAAACAGCTTCACGATCTAAATTCTCAAAATCAACTCATGGACGTGTCTACTCAGCTTCTAGCCCATTTTTTTGGCCTAGATTTTGGCCAAACTTGTCAGACACCTATAAGATACATCATGAATATGTACAATATCCTTTCATGCTTTTCTACCGCATCTACTGCATATATATCGCATTTAAAAAATGAACAACAGTAGGCAAACAATAGAGCAGCTGTGCCACCATTCTTGTACCACGTGCCCATGTCCTACATATCCCTTTATCTAATATTTCAATGGTATTCTTCCTAGCAAGCTATCATAGTGAGTTACAGTCATCAGCGTAATACCAAGTGCAACGCCATCTAGTATCTAACCGAGCGCCGTGTAAGTGCAGTGGCACTACTCCGCGGCGGCACTCTGGCACTGGCACTCGCCATGTATCTAGGTCAACTGGGGACGCTGCGCTCGCTCCCACTTCTTGTCGCGTTACAAATTGACCAATTTCGCGACCTTTTATAATAACTACACCCCGTTCATACGATGTTATATTGCACGCTGTAACTGTTTCAGGTACTCACGGTTTTTGTATTTAATTAATTTCGATACATCTTACAAGGACAATGTCGCATTACTGACATGTTACTTTGACTATTGGGAGATCTGTATGATGCTGATTTTCAGTGCGACCCTCTGATTTTGATCTAAGAAACTTTTAACAGTCATCATGGAAATAACTGCTTTAAACCCCACGTTTTCTTGTATCCCGAAAATCTTCACTAATAATAAGAGCAAAAAATAATAGTAGTATAAAATGATTTTAAATTGACCAATCATGGATTGTCAACATTTACATTACCCGTACACACACAGCTGGTTGCAGAAATCACATTTAAAAATTTAACACTACTTTAAATCCTAATGCCGCATTATATCGTTGCACAGATCTTCAAATGACATTTGTGTTTGTACAAAAATCTCATTAAAAATATACATATTGTGCAAAGGTTTTAAATTGAAGATTTGTTAGCTTTGTCGTGTGTGCAACTGACTGACAATGTTTCATTTTAATTCATTTATTTTTAATTTATTTATTTTGCCTTAACTACGATTCAGTCGCATGGTTCATGACCACAACAAGTCTCTTATATAATTAACTTGGAATAATCATGTTTCATTATACTCCTATATCTACTTCAAATACCACAGAAAACCATATTATTTACATACTCCAATACATTGTTGCCGCTATAATCTCTAAAATAACAAACATTATAGTATTTTGGCAGTAGCTCACCGATAATTTGTTATCAGTTTGTAACGAATTCTGTATAGGTACATCTGCTGCATACCCACTCGTACTAAAATAATCAAACGCATAGGGAGGGGGCAACACGGGAGCCCTATCAGCCCCCGAATAACGGCTGTTCGTATTACATGCTGGTAGATTACTTTAGAACATTATATTTTTAAGGTTTACTGCACTCGCGCCAAAATAAATAATAGCGTTATTCAAAATGTCTTTACAGCGCCATCTAGTTTTAAGAACATAAAACTGAATTAAAATCACTCGATCGATTTCTTTTGTCTTTGTTTACAATTTATATGATAGTGACATTCAAACTTTACGTTATATACGATGGTGCTTAAAATAATATAAAAAAAATCCCGTGTATAGATATTCTGGTTATTTTTTATTTAAATTAAATTTTAATATTTATTTACGTATTTGGAATAATTTTATATTATGTACTCGTAATAGTTCCACTGTCGGGCTGGACCCACCTCTCATAACGAGAGAGATAAATCGTCATCATTCCTCATTCGTAGACTTCGTTCTTAGACAACTCACAATCACTCAGAATTTTACATTTCCGCATTAAATAATTGTTCGTATGCTAAAAAGTTAGAGGTGAGCAAAGTTCGAACAACAGTCACAAGGAAGGGAATTAAAGACAAACCATAAAAATAACACATAGGAGAAGATATTATTATGTGATAATTGTAACTACCCGCTTACAGTACAGTAGGTACGAATGACGATGAAAAGAATTTTAAATATAGAACAAATCGAAGAACGGTTTGTTAACAGGCTTCCTCCCTCTACAGAATCCTAATATGTATTCTAGACCTGAACCTTTAACTGAGAATTTTTAATAGCATACATATCTACGCATAATTTAAACACCCTTTGAAATTAATAGTAAAAGGTATTATTTTATAGAAATCCATTGTTAATTAATATTAATCTTTACAATATAGGATGGATAGTGGTAAAGGTTTTCGCCAATTCTTCTCCAACCTTGACAAAGAAACTATCCGAAATACTGATAGCATAGAGTAATAATGTTTAAATTGTTAGTTTCTCAATATAATGTTGGTTTAAAGTGCAGCATAAAAATATTTTACGTGTGTGGTAGTACCGTGTACCTACTTACGATCACCGACACGCACAAGTATGGGACTGCGTATGTTAAGACAATAGAAAATGGCACCTAACGCATAATTTAAAAAAATATGGAGAAATGTCTTTTTATATATGTCAAATTTCGTCATACTAAGGTTAGTAATAAAGGCTTCCATGAAATGGTTACATATTACGTTCAACTACTGTGGTTTTAAGCGTTATTATGGTAAGGGTGGTAGTCTCTGAAAATGACGCGCATAGTGTATAAATGATATCTACATGAATAAACTATTTTATATTTGTATGTATTGTCAGTCATTCCGCTTCAAAATGCTGTTTTTCATACAAAAATAATAATATGTTACAATTCTGTTGTTGTATTTATTACAATGTTTACATAATCTGTTCTAAGATTTTATTTTCATAATCTGTGGTAATATTAGAGTAAAGTTTTGCGAACAAAGATACACAGAGATTAATTATTTTTAAACTCATTTGTTGT
>DWPA01004203.1:0-13085 GCA_018251375.1 Calpodes ethlius | reverse complement strand
ACTAGATGGCATTAGTTTACACTATCGAATGAGATCTTAGTATCTGTATCCGCGAAATAAAACTGGCGATTGTGACCGCCCAACGAAACGAGTTTACGAACCAATTTCGGCGCGGTTTAAGATATATATGATATTTTTTACACTCAAAACAGCAAATATTTTGAGGCAATCACTTATTACTTCAGAGACCTTCGTTGTCTTCGACCGCTCTGCATACTGAATGAGTTATAACATATTTTACTGTTTTTATATTAACTAGTAATCCGCATATTGCGCGTAAAATGAGACCCTTTTTTACTTCAACGTAGTCGTATAACTCTGAACTAAGGTTATTAAAAGCAAATAAACCAAAGTTATATTACACGTCATAAGTGGTCCCCAAGGGAACTGAGGGCTATCCTTTCATCCACCATTTAATTAAATTATTATACGACCTTATCGTAAAAGTAGGATGTTTAAAAGGACATCTTTGTATATAATCGTAATATAATTTAATTTCAGCAAGTCGTGTAATTTTATATGTTATCGTGTTTTGTTTCTCATTTTAGAGGACGACGGAAAACGAAACAATAAGGAACAATTACCTTAACAGATTAAATTTACACGTAATGGAGCGTAACTGATATGTTTTCCAAATTTAAAATTGTTTTTTATATAAATTCAAGTAAATTATAAAATTTAATTCTATTTTTAAATTTTAACGTTTGAAACAAATGAAAATAGAAGAAGTTAATCTATATTCAGATAAATTATAAAATTTAATTCTATTTTTGAGTTGTAACAATTGAAACAAATGAAAATAGAAGAGGTTGTCTATTTATTAGCTCTTTATTTAAGATCATATTTTAAACATAAGAAAGGCTCATTAGCAGTTAAATGGCTTTGTGGTCTCACTTAATGATATTAACGTACAAAATTGGAAAGTGTACAGGAAAAAATACAGACTTCAGAATTGAATTCTATGTAATTGACATAAAGTTCAAAATGTTTAGATGTAATGACGATTCAAAATTTGAATATTAGTGTTTTTAAATGGTAAAGTGTTCCCTCGACTGAAACCAACTTGAGTCTACTATCTATCTACGCTTATCATAAAAATGTGTCGTAATCGGAACTGAATTAATACGTTGAATTGCAACCCTGTAAAATAAGAAGACTTAGTCTTGATTCAGCTTGATATTATACAAACAAACATACTAACTACTAATTAACAAACATTACAAGTTAAATACAACCTTGTAATAATAATACGTGTTGTAACAATAAAAGTAATCACTATTGTAGTTTTTAACATATTATATTAAGTTAAGATTTTGTTAATTATTATTGCATTAACACTTCATATTAAATCTTCGCAAGATGCAGTTACTTTTCTGCAGCCTGAAATTGAAGAGACTGTAAAATTAAACGAGTTTCTTTAAACGCAGTAACACGATAACTTTGATATCTTTAACACTTATCTTACGATCGCAGAACAAACCCATTAAATTTTCTTTCGTCTCAATTCTTGTACGAAATGATAAATAATTCATCATTCCCGCCTTACTTAGCCTAAGTACGCCATATTTCACAGGCCCTTCCTTGGATACGACATAAAATACAGCCGAGGTAATCCTATCCATCCATGATTTATATCAGAGAAGGGTCAATGTGGAAGATTTCATAAGCGATATATCATAATTTCATATGCACGACTTTGAATAGACGCCGGTCTTTTGACAATACTTTTGTCTACTTTATTAAAATAACTAGTTTGGAAAATTGAGTTTTAACACCAAAGGTTTGAGTACATTTCAGATTGGATAGACCTGAGTTTACAAATGGCGGTAATTTTAATAATACATGCGTTAAATGTGCAACATTTCTGCGTTATAGTTATTTAGATTCTAGGAAGTGTAATATTGATAATCATTATTATACTGCGTTTAAGGTAGCCATATTGAATGCTTTGTTATATTAATTACCTGTTTATAAACGTTATGTCAACCATCCCATTATACTTATAATTAATTACGCACGTGCCTAATCAGCAACATAATGGATATCTAACAATAGAGAAACCGGTCTATCTAACTGCCATTCTCTTGCTTGATTCAGTCGCCAAATGACTCGTGTTTCAGTGGAGGAAGGGGGGATTTAGAGAGAGTACCTTCTTTTTTTCTTTTTTATGTCCTCTTTCCTAACTGGCAACGCATGAATAATGTCTTCGGTATTGCGCTAATGTCACTTGCCGGATATACTTAAATTAAAAAAAAAAAAATTAATGACCTGTTTATTATAATTTTTTTTTTGGCGCCAAAACTTAATATTCACATATATTTTCATAGCAACATATTTGTGGTTACCACAACACAGAGCCAAGAATTTGAAGCGACACGATCTACAAATAAGCTTCAGCTTTCAGATATTTTGTCATTGCAATGTCGGGTTTCTCTGTTGAGTCTGTATTTCTGAGCAATGAGTTCCCGCCAAATTCACAATTAATAATATGAGAACCCACATTAGGAGCGAAATAGAAAGATGGATCGATTATACGTATTTCCGTCTACTTCACACTAGTTTCTTGAACGATGCGAAAGACAGAGATAGAAATCTGAATAATCGATGCTTTCTTTGTATTGCTCTTGATATCTCATAGTATTCATTGTGAATACGTCTATCAAAGATAAGAATATATCGTCCCTATAGAAAGAAAACTAATTAAGTAATATTTCAGCTGAAATCACTTTCATTACATTATCATAAATTTTACATTATAAAAAGTAAGGCTACAAAAAAAAAGTAATAGCGATTTTTGAAAAAAATAACTCTAAAATGCGATTTTCTTCAAAGTTGAAAATTATAGGTTAGTTAATTTTTCTTCTATATATATATGTTATGTTGTTACCTACTCTCTGTATCATGTATACCCATAATTTTAAGCATTACCGATGACTTATCATTGTTAAAATTGAACTGATGTTTGATTTTCAATTGTTTGATGTTCAATTGTTTTACAAAGACATTCGATCCATCCGTGGCTCTGTTAGCTCAAACTTGGGTGTCTGAAAGGCAGCATTATGCTTAAAAACCGAGCGTAAGTTCTGTGTTACGTAAGTCTTAATTATAAACTTTACACAGCAGTTTTCATTCTTATAGCGGCTTCTGTTCACGGTAATTCTGGATTAATTCCCACAACTTTAGTTGAAACACTCCGTTCTACTTACAACTTTTACGTTGCGTCTGACAACATTGTTCCATTGAAAGTCGAACTTTCAGTAAGATTATTATAATAGCCGTAACTTGAATTTGTAACTCAATACTGAACTTAATTAAGCTTAGTTATTTTATGCTGTATAAAAGTGACGTGTTTATTTTTTTAACTGTCATTAATTAATCGAGAAAGAGAGAAAGATTACATTTTAGAATGTTTTATTTTTTTGTCATTATAAATCTCTATTAAATTTTTGTTTAGTACTAGAATACCAAATATGAAAACATTAATATTTTTATTGGAAATTATAAGATTATAAATTAACAAACGATTCAGTCTATAATGTATATTTTTTATACCAATGAGCTAGGTTTATCAAATATTCAGTAATAGACTGTTAGTTTATGTAAATTTAGATTACAATACACAAATGTAAATTTGTATACTATACGAGCTAGAGTTTATTATGAAATAATTGGTTTATTTGCATTTGGACAAGTTTTTCAAAAACATAAACGGAATAACTTTAATTTACTTTCATATTCACATACAGTACTATGAGGTCTCATATACCACACCTGTCAACGTGAAAATTACAGGGTCAAAGATATAGAACTTGTTTCTTCTTTTAACAAAGTGAGCATAAATGTCTTTTTTACCTATTATAAATAACAAAGAAAATAACAAATGTTTGATTACAATCTCACTTTTGAATGTGACACTTTGCTATTATAATGTCATCCGGCGAATTCTCTTATTATATATTAGCTGTACCTGCGACTCTCGTCCGTGTGGAATTTAAAGAAAAGTAATTAGTTTATTGAATAATTCTTAAATAAAAGTTATTTTGGTGTATGTATCGTATGTATATTCAAATGCATGTAGTAAAAAGCGGTTATTTCAATATAACAAACAGACACTCCAATTTTATTTATATGTATAGGTTAGATTTACGCCACGGGTTCGCACACGTGTGAAAAAAAACAGCAATAAAAAGGTTGTCAATTCCTTTCTAGCATTGGTTGCTAAACAACGCTTTGTGTTAGACACTTATTTGAATTTGTCTAAAACATACGTCGTATTGGACGTGTGAGATGACTATTCGCGGTAAAAAGTAGCCTATAGTACTCGTTGTACTCCCAACTACCTCCAAAGCAAAAAACATGATATAGCGACGCTCCGTTGCGCCGTGAAAGAAGGACAAACAAACAAACCCACTTCGTCTTTATAATATGAGTATGGATTTAAAACGGAAAACTTTTATAAAAATATGTATCGTACGTCAGTGATTTTTTTGTCTTCAAAGATCCCATGTTATAGGAACAAAGGTTTCAACATTTGAATAGTGTATAGTATGATCATAGTTACAAAGTTCGAAGTTATCTCTTTGTCTTCGACGTTTAAGGTGATATGTATCGTTAATTTCCCACAGATACCACTTCTTGGCAGCCAGTCCCGCTGATTAGGTTAACGCGAGCCATAACTTGCAGGGAGATTTGCGCAAACCGCATCAGATTCTCTGAGTGATTGCCTAATCTATGTCAATAAATTACTGCAAAATTTACAGTTTGAGTGGAGATGATTGTGTGAATAAAACAGTTCCGTACAGTACAGCAAACGTAGGTAACTTTGAATTTAAAGAATTTAAGTGCTACTCTGTACAATTAATTTTTTTTTTTAATTTATCCTCAACAAAAATACCGTGTGTATTTTTTAATAAGAATAATTGGGTTTAAATAACGCGTAGTGTTAAATGTTATCTGAAATCCAAAGTTACCCGAGTTACCTCATCTGATTTATAAAACATTTATTTATTTATAGTTATTAAACTAATTATAGTCTACTTTGAAACTCTTCCTGATTAAAATGTATGAATAATGATGTTACTGGTAAAATGTTTGATGAGACAATATGGTCTTGACCATATACTCGGACAATGTTACCATCATATTATATCTTAAATGCGGATCGTTGCAATGTGGACTAATAATAACTTAAGACTTTAATATTTTTATGGCATGATTTGTAGCATAGCGTCTTCCTATAAATGACTTAGGTACAACAGCGGCTTTATAAAGTTGAAACTCATTACGATACGGTCCAGAACTAAGGTTACAAAAATTATTGTAATCAATACTATATTTTCATGTGTATTAGTATGAGAACATATTAAGTAATATGTGCATTGTTATAAAGAACAATAAATATATTACTGTATTACGGATAATTTATAGAATATCCGAGTAACTTATATATATACCTATAGGTAGATATATCTTACAAGTTACTTCTCTTTTTAAATAGCTGTAGAAGAAAAATATAGAAAAAGAAAAAATAAAATGAGTAGCCTAAACTAACGCTTGTGGCTTTCTTACAAAAACCCGCACTAGGGTCTAAATTCGACTGTAATTCTCGACCGGAAACTACAAATTAACGTATAACTTCAAGTTAATATTGTTAAGTATTTTATTGTCATTAATAAATGTATTTATAATATATACTTATAACGTAATATGAATATAAGCTTTCTGTATTCAAAGTGTAAACTTTAATTATACCTTTCATAAAATCTCAGACCTACTTGCATGCATTATGTAAAGATTTTCTCTTCACGTTTAATATATACCTAGATGTCTCTTTCAGCTAGCAAACATGTACATAGCAAACATGTAGACATGATGACGTAAGTAGCTACAATTACTCGAATTTCCATGCTAACTACAGCTCGGGGCGGGGCGGGTACAGCCAGCAAAATACAAGATTCAATTTGCTGTTAATAGCTAATTTATTTCCCCCTCTAGCCGTGTACACTCAATTGCATAATGGTCTTACCGTAATAATCTCGCTACCGGGATTTTTCGCTGAATACTTAGGTGTTTCATTTACTACGTATACCGTCCTATACCGACTATAGTACTTGTATATATATGTGCAATCGCTGTTTTGAAAACCGCTGCAATAATTTTCTTGAACATTTCAAGTAATTGTATTTTCAGCTCGAGAAATCGTTGTTCGAAATTTAACGTGGTCGAAAATTAACTTGGTTAAATTTTAAAAATGACAATGACACTAAAATTTATAAAGAAGTTACAGTGCCGTAGCCAGATTTAGAAATGTGCACACTCCTGTTGTAACAGATGTCATAAAAAAATATCTAATAAGATAAACATCATAAAAATTACATCTTATTGTCATCAGATGTCAAGAAGAAGACGAGAATTGTCTTTTATAAATGACTGCCAACTTTCCTGCGATAAAATAATATTTAAAAGTTAACTAAAATTACCTACCAGAGTAGCATGAAATCCTAGGAAGCTTCAACCACAGTGTAATAAAGAAATGTATTCTTTCAGTATACTAGTAATATTATAAATGGAATGATTTGGATGGTTGTTTCTTAATTATGTTGCCCGGGTGTTTAAAAACTGTTCCGTTGCTGGACTTGGGTCTCTTTTCACAATGTGAGGGGTCCAGGCCATAGTTCACAATGTTACCCAACTGCGGGTTGCCAGACTTACATACATTTCAGACCATTATGGAGACTGTGGACTACCAGGTGTACAGGTTTCCATAAGATGTTTTCCTTAAACGAAGCTGGTGATAATTAACTTCGAATAAGTGCTTAATTTTTTCATAATTAAAAGTACACCCAGGGCTCGAACTCAGGCCTGTTTGGGAGAATAAGATTTTTACCTTAGGCTAGCGCTTGTTTGCTTGTAACAATAAATTTTCAGTTATAATATCTTTATTGCAAACTTTGACGATCGTGTAAATTCAAACATGCGTTCGATTCAAACAAGAACTGGATCAAATTTTAGTTTTCACAAACTTGTATCAACTGGAAATAAGTAAACTTAGTTTAAAAGACAATAGATGTATAGATTGGGTACTCAAGTCCATGTAGAATGATGCGAAAAAACGGAACATTCGTAGGGTTTGGTAAATCCAATGGAAACCGAATATTTAACTGTGACATTCATATTTTATTTTAATGACCAAAAATCGAATAGACAGACCGCAGAACACCAGTTTACTTGTTTATTAACTTCCATAATGTAAGCAATACACGAATTTACAAGAAACAGCTTTATGTCTAAACAAATAAATCATGGGATTTATTCAGCAAGAGAAACTCAATTTAATGGGACTGTAGGTCCAGCGGCGCGCGATAGGAAGCGATAAATTATTCCGACGTGGGCCCACTAATAAATAAGAATGAGGAGAATTAAAGAAGTGGGCACGTGGAGGCTCGATGACAAATGCTTCTCGGGTCCCGCCGAAATTTGAAGCAAATCACAAGAGTGTAATGCCGTACAGAGGTTCAAGTTCCTCACGACGTTTTAACAAGCATCTTTTTCATTGGCGATGCAAAATTGTAAGACGCCTAAATGTGCTGATTGTCTACAGGGAAAATTAGGTGATGTCCTTTTTACAATACTTGACATGGTGTTATTAAGGTGATAGATGATAGTGGGGTTCTTAAAACTGTCTGTCTGTCATTTCAACCAAAACATTTATAAGTTTTCGATGGTATTTGTAATAAGCCATGAATATACAAGTGTATATAGAATTTACAAACGATCCTTCATACATAGGTATTTCAGTAACTACGATATTGTTGGTTTGATAAAGGTGCATTACAAATAGACAAGGTAACAAATGAAAAATAAAGCTGCTTAAGCAACTTATAACCTTATATAGCCATGTCTAATGTCTAAGTCATAAACCCACGAGACAAAAAGAATCAATGTAATTGAAAATATAAATATTTTATTACAACTATCTCTATACGTACATTAAGCGTTGAAGTAGTAGAAAAAATAATTATTCATTATATAAAATATATTTTTTTAGAATTGTGTCTAATTTAAATTACTGAACAACAATCCATGGCCAGTGATAGCCTAGTGGTTCGAACATTAGTCTCCTGAACGTGGGGGCGAGAGTTTGAATCCTGCACGCACCTCTAATTTTCGAAAAGTTATGTGCGTATTACAAGTTAATTATCACTTGCTTCGGTGTTCGAGAGTTCTCTATAATATTCTCAAAGGCGTTTAAAGGTCTACCAATCCGCACTTGGCCAGCCTGTACCCCGCACATTGGGTGAGGAGACCCAAGCCCAGCAGTGGGACAGTTATAGTTTGTGAATCTTTAATCCATACAGACAAGGTATCAGGTACCAAATCGCAAGAAGTTTTTAAGAAATACCTTCTGCGCGAACATTTAATCAATATGAAATCTCGGAATGCCCACAAAGTTATTCCTGCCATCCGTTACATTTTATTTGGGTCGAGAGTTTAATGAAAATGATAAAAATATTCAACAGTAGCGTCGGTTTACAGTAGAATGTTTTGATTGTTGAGCTTATTAAGAACATGATTCACATTCTTGTTATAGGCACTGCTGTACAGTCATTTGATAAAGAAACTCTGTTAAGATACAACTTACAATGTCATATATTTTTAACACTCTCAGACAGAACCCTTAAACAATTTAAAATTCGAATACTATAAATTAAAAATAGATTATATTTGAAAATAGAATTACATGTGTTAAGAATAAAACAATTCAAGTTCAATTTATTGGAATTTGAATGTAGTTTCAGGGTTACGTTGTGTGGGTTTCACTTTATATTTAGTGATTTTTTCATTTAAATCTGTTAACAAATAAATAAGTAATGACAATAGCTAACTCAACACGGACGAAGGCGCGGGCAAAGCTGGCAAATCTACATATATAAAAAAAATAATGTTTGTCCGTATGGCCTTTATAGAATCCTAAACTAGTGATGATCTTTTTCAAAGTTGTTGTGTATGCCCACGAAGGTTTCTAAGTTGGTACGACCAATTTACGACAGGTGGGGCCACTGTTACTCCAATGAATTTATTTTAATTGTTGGCGTAGCAACGCGCACAGGGTACAGCTAGTAAAACATAAATAAGGTTTTAAGATCTGAGCCGTTTGATTTAAAAAACGTGTTTCCTCTCACATACACCATCAATCACACTCGTATACCATTCTGATTGAATAAAGTCATCAAAAACCGTTATAGCTGAGAGCGATATATTTTTTGAATCAGGCGTTTTCTTTCTTTATCGCAAGACAAATGCAGTGCCCCGGAAGCGACTAAGCGCCAACTATAATATGGATATGACCTGTAATATTATTTATTCTTCGGGACTTAAGTTGGCACCGTGGGCTTACAAATCGAGGTACCTAACAAAGATTTTATTATAGCACTTTGTCAAAGTATCAAGGTAGATTTATACCTATAGTCAAGTAAATAGTTATTTTGAGTAATGAATCACCTAATTCGCAGGGTATTTTAAAATTTAATAGTTCCTACTTCGTTCAATTTCTTAGGTATTAGATAAAAATAGTTGCTTATATAATTAGTTAAAAACAAGTAATTATTTTAACTTAATTATAGGTATAAGTGTAACTCTTTAAGACAAACCGTGGACGGACGTACGGACATGGTGAAACTTTAAAAGTTCTGTTTTAAGTACGGATCATTGAAAACCAGAGCGTTTCTCGTATACTGTCATATAAAAATCAATGAGAAGGAAATCTTCACCACATTATGTGATTAATACAAGCCATTGAATAATAAGTGTTCGTGCTTGCGTCCCTTATTCATATCTCTAAATATTTATGCTTATATTGTTTACTCTAGATATTTATCTACATTAGGTACTATTAGCAATATGTGTCGTATCCACATTACAACCAACGAATGAGTTGTAACTTATGGTGAGAAAAATACGGCTGTTTTCTCGCGCAACGATTATTAATCAAAGGCGTTTGATAGAAGAAAAATATGATTTCCCCCCTAAGTAGAAGGTCGTCTCAATGTTAAAGAGACGCTGTGTACACGTGATAAATTATAGGGGAGATAAAATGTACTAACAATTATTAGGAATTTTATTAAACGGTGTTAAAATTGATATTATGTTAAAAATGTGTTTTATCTTACAGAATTTTACCGCTGAATGACAGAGCCGTGTTTGCGTGTGTGCGTAAGTGTGTGTGCATGCGGGTATGTGTGTGTGCGTCATAAGACGAATATTGTTGATAATACCTACTATAGTAGTACTTTGGCTGTAATTTGTATAATGAAAATATATTTTTTAAAGGTATTTTTTTAAACAGTTTATCAATTACTTGAAAAGAAAATTGTATAACACAATACTTATAAAGAGACCATTATAAAAAGACTTATATATATAATAATATTATACGAACTACATCACACTAAACTAAATTTGAGATCACTCCGGAAACAAAGTACATTTTTTTATTTTTATTTATTTATTTTTAAGTACAATAGTTAACAATTCAATCCTATTTAGGTACATACATACATAATAAATAACAATGTCGTTAAATAAATAGTCACTCAATACATACATTTCAATCCCACTTAGTTATATAAGTAGATACTTCTTAAATAACATTATCATAATATAAAAGTGAGGGAACAAAAACATTTTCCTTCATGTTCGCTTTAAATCAAAGTTTACACGACAATAGTCTTTATACACTATTATCATTCGCTAACTATTATGAGTATATGAGGTCTCTCACAGTTAAAACTGTGTTAATGTTTTGTCTCCTGTTTTATTGTATAGAACTGGAGCGTATATTTCAATACCGCTTTAATTGTGTTAAAAGCTTTCGTTCCAAGCTAACTCTAGTGGAATTATTGCGCAAATCGCAATGATATACTAACGGTTGAAAAAGAAATTAAACACAAATGAAATGTGATGTTACTGCACTTTGTTTGAGAGACAAATGAATGAGGTATGTGGGTAAACTTAATGTGTACTATTTTATTGTTTTAATCTATGGGTGTTACTCTAGTTTTATTAAGGGGGGATCTAGGTTAGGTTAGGTTAGGGGGGCAGTTCCCCCCCCCCTGAATTTTGTGTCTCCTTATGACCTTTGTGTGATTTTAACCTTAAACTTTTTGGAAATTAGACTCTTTGTATTGACTCGTTTTGTTAGAAATAGTTGAGAACACAACCATGTTTTAGTACTCTGTACATACTAAGTTTATATTTGGTATTGTGATTTTTTACTCTGTATCTTTTTTACTTCCGTTTTCCTGCGTTGTTGTTTGTTTCTAGAATTCTATCGATTAAATTACTATTACGATTTTTAATATCGACTCGAAATTTCTGTTTGTTCTTGTATTACATGAATATACATTTTGTTTAAATATTTTTTTATTACTCCATTCTCGAATACAAATAATTTCATAAATGTTTTTTCGCCAATGCCAATGGGCGCGCGTTGAACCTCCGGGGGATTTGAACCCGCACCTAATTTTAAAACAATTACACTATTCGCCATGTTTATCATTATAACAGAGACTTCAAAAACAATAACAATAATAAACAATAACCAAATAAAAAATATGTATTTATTAACACCAAATTTTAATTACTCCGAAAATTTATATCCATCCTCTATCCGTAGATAGATTACTTATATCCGTAGTACCCTCAAATCACTTGTCCAGCAACTAGCAAAAAGTTGCCGTAGGTATTTGTTGTTGTCATGACTACTAACTTATCAAAAGGTTATGAGTTGATAGATAAACGAGAAAAGCCGTTAATCAATAAACAGTGGTCTAAATAAATATTTAAATGTTACTGAGAGAAACACGATTCCGATGAAAACTGTAAAACTGTGCATGAAATTAAATTCTCCGCATCGGCATAACGATTGCATAGTTAGTCAGTTTAATGGCAATTACAGTTTGCTGCATAATAAAACTGTAATTACAGCACGTTAGACGCTCCTGGTACAGAAAATTGTAGCTCTAACAAGGGGTTGGGATCCTTCGTTTTGTACGAACTGAATTCCCTGCAACTACCCGAGGTTTTGGTAATTATTTTTAGAGAACCAACAGTAGATATTCACGTCTTATTTAATGAGTTGGCCGATTTGTGACTATTCAATTGTATTGTTATATTATTGTAAATGGAAATGTTATTAAAATCAAAGGACTTGATACAAATTATTACACTGAAAGTAGTATTCATATAAAGTTCTTTTCTATAACTGATTTCTATTATTATATTATAATTATTTTTTCTACTCATACAACAAATTATCTCATTATAATTTCATGCGTCATCATCAATATCTATATTATTTGTATTTGCATATAATTTCATACATACAATCGACAATGTCTGAGCTTACCTAGCTTAAAATTGACGTTAGAGCTCTTTGCATTTAACTTCCCTTTTATATCTATCTATCTTTATCACATATAAAAAATAAACAGCGAAGTAAAGAATAAAACATTCTATTTTCAATCTAATTTTATTAAGTAGAAGATTACTTAGAAGATAAAGTGAGATCCGCACGAGAGTTCTGCACTCAAACAATATACAAAAAATCTAAAAGCTTTTTAGATAAAAACGTAACCCATCCACTCGCAAATATACAGTAACTGGGATTTATCGTAAAACAATGCAAGATTGTGGGTGCCGGGCTCGTAAATCTGGTAGCTTCACAAACATAAATACAGGCGCAGCGTATATTTGTCGTGGTTCTTTCCAGAATAATGGCTTTTAGTTGAACAATTAGGATGTTTTATGCTTGACTATTCTACAGCGAAACTTCAATGTAATAGAGTGACGTATTTATTTATTTATAGGACACCCAACGCAGATAACACTGGTAGGTCAATAGCTATGACTGCTTATTGCTAATTGACGCTAACACACTCATACTCCCGCAGTAGGATTTCCTTGGCGGCATGGACAACACAAATAACACGTCACTAACTCCCGTGATCCGAGAACAAACATTTATCTGTCATATAAATATCTGCCCCGGCCGAGAATCGAACCCAGGGCCTCTCGATTCGCAGGCA
>DWPA01004202.1:0-13087 GCA_018251375.1 Calpodes ethlius | reverse complement strand
AATTAGAGGTGCGTGCAGGATTCGAACTCACGCCCCCGCGTTCGGGGAACCAACGTTCGAACCACTAGGCTATCACTGCTTATATATGATGGCCACTTACATATGTATAGTTTGAAAATTGATTGCTGTAAAATAAATAGTTGTTTAAAAAGCTACATAAACATATTATAAAAGAGTATTGCTCCATGCAAAACCTTCGCTGTCCTTTGTTCAAGAGTTCCCTCGTATAGGGCCGACCCTGAATGACTTTAATTATCGTGAGTCATCTAAACCAAAGCGATATGAAAATCTTTAACCTCTTGAAAGAAATGGAAATGGTCCTAATTGAGGACGTCAAATTTGACTTAAACAAGCATTACAAGTTAAATAGAGTATCGATCCCTATGGTTTGACCCCTAATAATTGGATAATCCCTTTAGACTAATAGAGACCTAGATACTATTATCTAGATTTATAGGAAGTCTAGGAACGTTTAAATTTTAACTTGGCATTATATTGATGCATCATATTATTATATTGGTCTGTAATTGGTCTTTTTTACCTCATAATTCATAGCTCTACGTATAACTAAAGTGCAAAATTTTATGTAAAAGATATCATTTATTATATTTTCACAACATTTTTATTGTTTTTTTTGTCTATGCAAAGGAAGAACATAGTTACACAATAGATCTGTCAATGAGTCACAGAGTAGGTACTTTATCTAGGGCTTATGTACAACATGTTTAGAAAGAGAAGATACTCTATGACAGGCATTTTCCTGTCGTAAGGACTAAAGATACTTACATTAGTTTTACATGAGACAAATATTAAACAATTTTTATTTTGTTGCAGCCTCGCGTATACGATACGAGATTACGAGCGGGAACATAGGTGGAGCCTTCGCTGTCAAAAATATGACGGGTGCCATTTATGTGGCAGGAGCGCTCGATTATGAAACCAGGAAACGGGTAAGTCAGAATAAGAAAATCTATCAATATTCGATATTTTCCCGAACAGCAATCAAGGCATATTGTGACTTATGTACTTCTACGTACGTAATGGTACAATCATAGGAATATCCTGAGAAAATATGTAACCGAAATAAATGTCGGTTATATCTGATATTAAGATGATCACGGTGTACAGTGATTTTATGTCGGATTCTGGCGCTGAGTCACCAAAACAGTAAATTAATATTACGATAAAAGTTTCAAGTGTTCTTTTTATTGTAATTTTATCGTAATCTAATGTTAACTGCTCTTTTAGTTATACGCAATCCACGTCTAACACGACTTCAATCTCATACTTTACCATGTTATAATAACCAAATTAATCAATGGTTATTATACCAATTTAATGATAAACCTAGATATTTTATTCACGCCAATCTTAACTTCTAGGAGAGTTGTTTTATCACTGAGGAAAAAGACAGTCGAAAATTCTCCTCAGTACATCTTTCAAATATATAATATACCGTTATGACATTGAGAGTTTGTAACTAGCACGGACCCAGTTGGATCGGAATTATATCCAAGCGGTCTTGTCATTGATGTATTCATCCATATTGTAATACCGTTTATCTATACGCTGTGGAACTTTCAATTAACTTAATCCGCTTTGGGCTTTATTATAAAATCATATTATACCGCTAATTAAAAAAGCTGCACCTTCCATAGATAACGAGTGGACGACTCATTTGTTTTACACTGGCCTGTATAATGTAATTTCGGGACACTTTCTCGAAAAGTTCGCGAAAATAATGCAGATAAAAAAATTACAGCTGCCATAAAATGTGTAGGTATATTTTGAGCCCCGAAGAAGTTTTTGATGCGTAGGTACTCGTTATTTCGAATACTTAATCACGCGAGCGACTTAGTTAAACCAAAATTACGTCTCATGGGCCCGGAACTTTATACAACATATGCGTTACAATAGTGTACATAATTAAAACTTAACCTACGAATGGCTCTGTTTTGGGGCTTATTATCGTTTAATTACCCGACTACGGTAAGGCCAGAAGAATTATTATTTCAACTTATATGTACTTCTTCTAAACTATACACTTATTATAATTTGAGAAACGAAGTATCGTTAGAATTGTCTTACGGATGTCTTTAATTATTTATCCATTAATTTTCCTCAAGTCAATGGCCTAACAGGTGTCAGAAAGTTAATGTTTGTTTAATTTTACCTACTATCGATAATGAATAGATAGATTATTGAAAATGGCCGTTAAATGTTCACTGGTTACAGGTAAGGTGACGTCACATTAAATTTAACGTGGCGCCCTCTATGAGAAATTCCCTTCGAAAATCCAGTCTACTAACGAACACTACACGTGCCCGCGTACCCTTGTCGACATCGTCTTGACGTTTACTCCGCAGTTGATATGGGTTGTCGACTTGAAAAGTCGACATAAAACTACAGTCCGAGTAAATCTTCGCTTTAATAAAGAATCCTTGAACAGTATAATAGTTATTACATCTGATTGGGTCATTGAGGACAACCTATTTGTTCCCATTGTTACGAACTTGTTAAATAATTATGTTTTACTTACTAGCCGATGATTCTCTTCGGTGAAATCTACCTATGTATTAATACCTGTTTACAGCCAACGTAACATTCGACCGTAGCATACGAACTCACAAACAGGGAGGGATTCAACTACGCAACATAAAGAATCTTTCCATAAAAGGGAGACATTTTTACGCGGTAAAAAGTAGCTTATGTCACTCCTCAGTTTCCACTATCTTGACACAAAAAATCATGTCGTAACGAAGCTTCGTTGCGTTGTGAAAGAAGGACGCAAGCTAGGAGTTATCCGAAGCTTATTAGTAACTCAAATTGGTTAAAACCTATTTTTATTATAACTTAGAGCAAGAGTAAAAATGAAACAATAGTAAACATATAAAAGTTTTGAAATTTCTAGAATATGTCGCCGAATGTAAAGGATATATATTTTGACGGCCCCGTATCCTAGTTGGTAGGGACCCTGCCTGCGAAACGAGGGATTCTAGGTTCGATTCCCGGCCGTAGCAGTAATTTATGTGACAGATAAGTATTTGTGGATATACATACATATATATTTTGACGACCCCTTAGCCTAGTTGGTAGTGAACCTGCCTGCGAAACGAGGGATCCTGGGTTCGATTCCCGGCCGTAGCAGTAATTTATGTGACAGATAAGTATTTGTTCTCGGGTCATGGGTGTTAGTGACGTGTTTTTTGGTGTTGTCCATGCCACCCGCAACACAGGGAATCATACTACGGGGGTATGAGTGTGTTAGTATTTAATATATACGTAATGTATAATATTAGTACTAATACGCAATTTTTGTGAATCTGTTTAAATCTAAAATGGTTAATATACACGAATAGTAATTTCAAAACATGACAATTCCATTATTATATCTATTCGGGTAAATTATGTCACAGTTGTATATTATATACTCACGTAACTTTTCTACATAGTTCAAGCGAACTATGATAAAATATCTTCTTAACCACAATAACGCGAGAAATTTACGACCTTTCGAGGAGCTTTGGCAAAATTAATGCCTGATTATGTTAGCTACACTCGGAGCATAATTTTAGTATTATGGAAGGACTTAGAAGCAGAAGTTAATCTTTAAAGCCATTATAGGTATTTTTACTTTTTCCTTTCTCACGTTTTATATGAACCAGGATATTAGTCATCTTATAACAAATGGATTTCTGTATTTAAAAAAAGACAATGGCTTGGCCCACGGCTTCGTCCACGTGTGAAATAGGGACAGCAATATAGTTTATCAATTCCTTTCTATTGATACTTCCTTAGCAACGCTTTATTATTTAAACACTTGCTTTAATTTAGACGAAATATACATCGTAATGGATGACACCACAGAAATAAGATGTTTTTTTGCGGTAAAAAGGAGCCTATGGTCTTCTTCATCCTCCCATATATCTCCACATAGAAAAGCATACCATAACAAAACTCCCGAGCGCCGTGAAAGAAGGACAAACAAACACACTATGAATTTATAATATTAATATTAATTTATCAACATTGAACGCAATGAAAATACAAGCAGACATTACGTCCCTATTCATGTCCATGATTATTTTAAGCTTAGCAAATTGAATCGAATTTCAATGAATCAAACGAAGTAAAAGAGACCAACAAAATAATTAAATACCCTGAATAGTAACAAATAAAATAATAATTACGCGTGTTAATTTGTGCGCATATTACACGCCTCTTCAATTAGCTGAGTATTGAGCCTTATTTCTCGGGACAGGAATAATAATTTATAATACGGAAATTAATGCATGCGCCATATAGCGCTTAGGGAATATGATTTAGCACGAATTTCGAATATTAATAACGGGTGATAATAAATCATTGAAGTGCTTAGAGACTGAATCGAAATATTGACTCTAATTGGTAAACCATTTCAGTTTTCTTGAAGTTGTTTGTTGCAAGAACCTGACTAAATGTCGACGGTTTTATTTGGAAATTAATCAACATACAAAAAGATGGCTCACCTGGTAGTAAATGATATTGATGGTAGCACTGTCACGATAAAGATCACAGACACGTTGCCAGCAAGGAAAGAAAACGGAAAATATCGTTTATAGTGTTCAGTAAGGCAGACTCTACAACCCAAATATGCTATAAATAATTCCCGGAAAATTTTAGGAATTGGGTGGTAGCACCACAGTACCGTCAAGATTAAACTAGGTTTAACGAGTGACCACCATTGGAAGGGATCATAGCCCCAGCTATTACAAATTTAGTCGGAACAATTTCAAGTTAATTATAACCTGTTTCGACGAAGGAAAACATCGTAACGAAACTTACACATCCGAGGGTTCTCCATAATGTTCTCGAAGGTATGTGAAGTCTGCCAATCCGCACTTGGTCAGCGTGGTGGATTATGGTCTGTACCGCTCACATTGTGATACGATTCGAGCCTAGCAGTGAGACAGTCATGGGTTGTGACGATGACAATTCTAGTCAAGTATGTAAAAAATATTCTAGTAATTTCAAACGTGAAAAAATCTTACATAATAAACGAAGCATGGTCGTGGAACAAACCACGTGCTAACAATAAGACATAACGTTGGTTCTCGGTCATTGCAAATAATTTACTTTGCCCTGCCAAGCGCACACCACCACAGAGCGAGCGGCAAATGCGTCTGATATAAATTTTATTATTCGCACTGAACATTAACTTTTACCACATATATTTACATCGTAATGAGGCGAGATTAAATCATAAATCTGAAGAGAAGCAGGCAAATTATTTTTAAATTATACTAATGTTCTTTAAAGGAATATTTTTTATTTGTTGTAACTGAATATGATAATACTATAAGAATTAAAGATGATAATGTGTTGTAATATTAATTTTGCTTTATGTCAGACTCTAGTTTTCTTTACTTCTAATTAAAGAGTATTTATTATATAATGATGCCTTTCCTTTTCAATGTAATATTTATAATTATTACAAGTAGCTAAAAGCGACCTTTTCAAGGTATTTATATTTAAATGGTGTTGTTATTCCAGTCAAGATAATTTGAATGAAAACAGAATTATTTCCTCTTAAAATAATTTACCATTATAGCTTTGAAATTGTCGTAGTGAATAGCGATAAAAGAAAATTACGTCTTTCTTTTCTTGCTCACAATTTTCCTCAATAATGTCAGATTTGCCGTATGTCAACTTTAAGTCTCCAACAGTTCAGATTATTTTGAAACTATGAAATGAAATTGTAAAAGTGATATATTAAAAATAAGCTTTTTCGATTTCTAGATTTTTAATATGGTAGGAATTATACAAGAAACTTCTTTAATTTACATTAAAAAATATACAAAATAGAGTTTGGTTATGTATAAGCTTAATAGGATTTTTTCATAAATAAATATAAATATTTAATACTATTGACTTATAAAATGCTAAAAGCTATTTAATAGGTAATAAACCGGGTAGATTCTTAGATAAATAACTTTTTATACGGGCAGACCTAAAGAATAACCATAAGCGTTATATTTCCAAAAGAAATAGAAGAAGTCGGTTAATGTCGATAGAGGCTCAATGATAGAAGCGATAAAACCACAACGACACTAGCTACAGAACTGCGAATTGCGACTAAAGTAATCAGTTAAATCTGACGGCAATGAAAATTACGGTAACGTCGCCTTTGTCTCCCATCGTAAGCACTTTGTTAGTTGGGAAACTCTGTCGGAAGTTTCCATGAGTAAATTTAATTAAATGATTTGTCTAATTGTGTACATTTGATATTTTTTGTAACTTTAAATGTAGAATGGGCTAATATATTGTTATCTTAGTTTTTAATTTGTTTATTTGTACGAATTATATACATTTCCAATCATTTTGTGATATTCTCAGTAAAACCTTTTTTTGCCTGTTATTGGTAAGTCGAAACTACTCATATTGACGTAGAAACTCAGTCAACCATTGGTCAATCAATAAATAGATAGATAAGTTTGTAATTTTTTCTAATGTCTAATGTGGTCAGTATCAGGGTATTATTGTAAAGCCATAGATCTATTTGAAATAATATTCATTTTATGTCGTAATTATAACTTAAATGTTGGTTCATTATCTAAGTACTTTATATACCGAGTAAGGGACCTGTTCACGTAGGATAATACATAAAATTCAATATGAAAGTTCTTTTTAGGGAGTAAATAACGCTTTAGATGTTCTATGTTGTTGTTGTAATAAATAAATGTCACATTTATAAGAATGAAATGGGGTAAACATGAAGCGCCTGGCGAAAATGAATAACAATGTTTTGGTGCGGGTACAATTTATACACGTTACGTTTATAGTTCTTGAAACGGGGTGAGATATTATATGTATATTATAATAATTAACTTAGAAGCTTATTGTTGATGAATAATGACCTTATTGGTCTTTTAATTGTCTCATGGCTGATTTAAATCTATCTGTCCATAATCTCAGGATAAGTTAGCAAGTAAAATATTAGCAAAAACGATGACTTTTCAACAATTATGAAGCAACTGACTTGAGGATAATAGATAGTTATAATATTGAAACTGGCCGTAGTTAAACTTTCGATAGTTGTATTTTTCAAGTTCTTTTTTCAAACGTTTTTTTAAATTCGTATGCGATAGTTTCGAGTGAGAGACGTGGTTACTCTGTTGCATAGATTTATAATAGTAATTTGACATCGCAGAAGATTATAAGCAACGATGTTCGGCAACCAGAAGCTGACATATTATACATTTTCTGATATTCCAAAATCAAATTGACAGCGACTTGGCTCTGTAATCATTGTGCCGATTTCAGCGAATACAACCCTGCATTCACCTGCCTGTAACGTACTGGGGCTCTTGATGGCTATTCTGAATTGTCAATACTGTAATCGAGTCAACGCGCTTCTGAAATTTACCATCTAACCGTACGCGGCAGAACTCATCCATTGTGTGAATCGAAATAGCGTAATTTTCAAATGTAAATTGCTGTACCCATCTTCCATAATATTCGTGAGACGACTTTTGAAGCAAACATAGCCCAACTAAGGAAGTGGGGAAGGACTGACACTGACAAATGAGGCCAATAACTCGCTAAGGTCGCAACATATGACTTGTGTCTTGGTTAGCGGAAGCACGTAGACGTAAACTTAGAAATGAACCGTCCGCCTGAGACATTAATTATTTCCAAAAGTTGTTTAAGTTCTGAACATTTAAATCCAGCTTCTTAGTTAAATGACCTTCAACCGAGTCGTTGCAGTGTTCGGCGTCAGAAACATCTGTATTGCTTGCTCAGTCAGTTGGTAAATCACTTCTTGCCGACCTTAAACAAACGGAACAAGATGTGGTGATGACTTAGTTTAGAAATTTTATTTTCTTCGCTTATTCTTACTCCAATAACGCAATTAATTGAATTTAATTGGTCCTGGGTAATCTTCAAGTTTTTCGCGTATTAAGTAAACTTTTTAATTAATCTTAATTTTGATTTCTTGCCTTAAGGTTTTGAGACCTATTAATAGAACAATATTTAGCGTTTAAGAAAATGAGCTTAACGCGTTTTTATTTTTCGTATTAGTGGTAAAGATATCTATCTTTTTCTGACTAAGAGTTGATGTAAGACAGAATATACATTCAAGAGTATATCCGATGACAAAATATGACGTTATTAGACGTAACAGTTTTGAAGGGGTTTTTATGTTACAACAAAGGGAGTTAATTTTTCAATATTTATTCTGTTTGACGCTCAATCTCTTTCGGCGACAGTACGAGCTGAAGCTTGCTGCGTCGGACAACCTGAAGGAGAACTACACAACAGTAGTGATTCACGTAAAGGACGTGAACGACAATCCACCAGTGTTCGAGAGGCCTACCTACCGCACCCAAATCACTGAAGAAGATGACCGCAATCTTCCTAAACGCGTTCTGCAGGTCCGCTTCGGTCGATAGAACACCATGATCGATTCTACATTGAAACTTCGATCGTTTGAAGCCGTATCAAGGCGTATTTACGTTGTTACAATTCAATGTTATTGCCGATGTTCTATAAAGAATATTTTATAAATGAAACCAATATATTAATGAAGTGAACAAGAAATGATCTCGTGATCAGTCATTAGTTCAATTAGAATGAGATCTCTTACAATTTTAATGTAAACTCAGAATGACTTTTCATTTATCTACAGAGCTAATTAATATACTGTACATTAAAGTTTCAATGGAGATTCGCGCGTGGTTTGTAGTCGGATATCTTATCCACGTTTTTATATAAATTTGTTTTTGTTTTTGACTTTTCGACTTTGCATGGCATGACCGTTTCATTTGTGGCACGGTTGTTTTTCGTTATAGTATTGTGTGATTGCTAGCGTTAGTTTTTTGTTTTTTTACGCTCTTTGTTGTGGACTCGTAGATTGGAGACTCGTTTTCAGTTCGACGGGTTACAAGCAGAGCAATATCAACGTATCTACGGAAACGGTAAGATACATGCACTGTTGTAGTTCAGTAATATCATGTTGAATTCGCTTTCTTTTTGTTTTATTGTTGTTTTATAACATGTCTTTTGTTTGGAGTACACTCTACTTTCGATTGACTTAAAGCTGAGGTAAAAAGATAGTGCAGATCTACTTGATATAATTCTATTTAAAAAGATACACGATGTTTAACTATAACGAAAGCGTGGTTCACGAAAAAGATTGCCCCTCGGAGACTTTTAACCTCTCCATATATTTACTTAACAGGATCCATAAATTTCGAGCTAAAATTATACCTACTTTCCTTATTTTCATTACGGTAATGATGAGAACTTTTCGGTGAGCACTTCATTTGCGTGTTTATAAATTTGAACTCGCTGTAAAATATTTTAAAGTTCTTATTTGGGTACGATATAATATAACTTGGTAGGTATATATACAGGACTATATATATGTGTGAAATATTCCCTCACAAGACGAATGGTGGATATAATTTCCACCCGTTATAATAACGTTGCGTTAACTAGCAGGTTAAGCGTTCAGATAAAAATGTTATATCAAATTTACGTAAAATCAATAGTTCGGTGAAATCTTATAAAATATTGAAATGGGTCTAGCAAGCTATTGGAATGCAGAACTGAAATTTTAAAATAATTTTGATGCTCATTTATACAAAGGTAGAAAATGTACAGGATTGTATAACATGTAATTTTCACTTTTTGAACATTTGAAAGACATTACATTAGTATAATTAAGATACTTCTATATTTTTAAGTTTTATGTCAGAATGTCAAAATTTTCGACACCTACTCGAAATTTTAATATATACATTTATATGTATAGAGATACTGCTAATACAACTAATGCGACATATACTCAGCAAAATATTATTTAGAAAGTAAAACCTTAAAATCATCTTTGTATTTTATATTACCCTTCCATTTTCTTTGCTGATATGACTCGGTGAAATTGAATCTATTTCACTTATTATTTCTAGTCCAGTCAAACCTTTCAGAAAATTAGATTTGAGTAATAAAGTCAACCATTCTATCTCACCGGAGAATACAAATACTAAGAACAGATGATAAGAAAACAGTCGGCGTCAATTTGCCATATTGGTTATTCCGATACGAGCGTATCGCGTGTAAGTCGTCTGAGAAAAGGTTAAGTTGATAAGCCGTTAAGTAATTCGTTAAGTAGTTAAATGTATAGTTATGCATGAGCATGGTGTGCGCTAACGCTTGGGTACACGCAGTACGAGCTGACGCTGGTGGCATCTGACGGCCGCAACGAGAACTCGACGAGAGTAGTGGTGCACGTGCTCGACATCAATGACCTCCCGCCTCGGTTCACGAAGAGCGCTTACTTCACCCAAGCATTGGAGGAGACAGGACCCTACCCCCATTCCCTTATACAGGTTTTTTGTTATTTTTATTTTTGTCCCTTTTATTTTTAATTTTTGTTCGTATAAGTTCTATTTTTCTACATATTTATATACTACATATATTTGAAAATATCGCCGTGTCCAATTCAATATGTTTTGTATTTTATTAAAATTATTTCTTTAAAAATATCATAGACCTTTGTATTGTTATACTATGTCATATATTTTTCTTTGGATATTTTTTTTATATTATAATTTGATGCTTGACTACAATTATTCATGACAGTTGGATCTACTAAAATTTATTTATTTACTTACTTTATTTTAACATTCAAGTCGACTCTTTAAATTGCCAAGGGTCTATTTCAGCTGTTTTTTTCTATCCGTATTTTTACTATGTTCTATTTATATTTCTTACGATATCGTATCCTACCATACTACTATTAATATTGTATCCTATTATAACTTGTCATTTACTTGTTTAAACAATATATTATTATCTCTGTTTAGGTAAGTACAATAGTGTGTAATGATAGGCTTCTTTTATTGTTTAGCAACTATTGCATGCTTCGTAGAACAATATAGTTTGGATAAAATCTAAGTTTTTCATTGCAATTACAGCTATTTCGTTTATTAAGCAATTATAGTCATTATTACCCTTAGTCTTTAAAATTTGGTCTTTGTTGAACTTGTATTCTTTATTCAACTGACAGATTCAAAAATTGCGAATGAAAATATGAATAATCGCCAAATCTCACTTGACTAGTAATAAGTACCTTAAGTTATCAACAATACGGGTGATAATAAGTCGTAAAGTATGTTTTGCATTCAGCAGTTATTTTCGTTAAAACAGTAGCCCCGGTTTTCTTTTACAGCGACAAACTTTTTTGTAATTGAAGCGCGATTCGCAAATGATCCGAGTAATTATACAAACGTCGACCCTCTTCATTTCTCCGGCTCTGGCAAGTCCATCGTAATTGGGAGTTCCTCTACATACACACAAGTATATTAGACCGTAATTTTCTAGAAAATGTTACCGTTTTCGTCATACTTTTCAGAATTTCATTGTTCTATTATTACAATTTCTGCTTCAGTAAGGTTAATTATAATTTGGAGAATTTGTAAAATATATTTTTAAATATATAACTAAAAATGTCAAGTACAGTATTTAGAATGGAATACTGTTATATTTTAAGATGACCTCGTACGTTTATATTTTAGGAGAGTTATTAACTTCGCGTAAACGGTACGGTAGGGACATTTTCTTCGGGCTATACGCTATATATTATTCAATTATCCACTTAGAAACATAAAACAAAGACCAAGTTTGTCGTAAACAATCACATAGTTGTAATTAATTAAATAAAACAATAGCTAACCGACTAAGTTGAGAGCAAAACTTTGTTGTGGAGTTATTTCTTCACGGCCTTTTTAATACTTGCGAGGCTCGATTTTAATATTTTCTTTTTGTGATTATGCAGGTTACCGCAACCGATGGTGACAAGGATAGACAACAAAATATTGTGTATTTTCTCACCGGTCAAGGCATCGACCCTGACAATCCTTCGAACAGCAAATTTGACATAAATCGTACCACAGGAGAAATATTCGTGTTAAAGGTATGAATTACTAAAAAAATATCATATTATAATATATATATTCCTAGACTACATCCATAAGAAACATACTATGTGACCATAGAGTTACAAGGCAATATGCTAAGTATGTGGAGTCCAAATTAAAATGTAACTTAAATGTAAGTTAACATTTTTACTGTAGCGACCCTGCAGCTTCATTAACAGACCCTGAATAATATTTAACAGAAGTATATCTTAGGATAATTCGAACGTCCCAATCTCGATTGGGATACGTCCTTTTATTACAGAGTTCATGTTCCCTTTATGTATGCTCACCCTGCGGTTCTGTGATGAAACCAACTCCGTAACACCATTATATTACATTGTCACCCGACATACATTTGTATGCAAATCTTCAGTTTATTTTGACACTGGGAAGTGGTAAACTTACATAAGTTAATTAGAGACAGATACTAAACAAGGGAAACTTAATAAAGGCTTACAAAAGTAGATAAAACCATTTTTAAAATTAAAAATTTTGTTGCAGCCTTTAGATCGCGATCAACCAAATGGACGACCACAATGGCGATTTACAGTATTCGCTCAAGATGAAGGCGGCGAAGGTTTAGTTGGTTATGCTGACGTTCAAGTTAATCTGAAAGACATTAATGATAATGCACCTATTTTCCCGCAAGGCGTCTATTTTGGCAATGTAACCGAGAATGGCACTGCTGGAATGGTTGTGATGACTATGACCGCAATTGATTATGATGATCCAGCTGAGAGTAATAACGCAAAATTATGGTATTCGATAGAAAAAAATGTTATTGAAGAAGAAACTGGATCACCTATATTTGAGATTGAACCTGAGACTGGTGTCATAAAAACTGCTGTATGTTGTTTGGATCGTGAAAGAACCCCCGATTATTCTATACAAATAGTTGCATCAGATGGCGGAGGGTTAAAAGGGACGGGTACAGCTTCTATAAGAGTCAAGGATATAAATGACATGCCACCTCAATTCACGAAAGACGAATGGTTTACAGAAGTGGATGAAACAGACGGGACAAACTTACCAGAAATGCCTATTCTTACCGTTACAGTACACGATGAAGATGAAACAAATAAATTCCAATACAAAGTTATTGAAAACAGTGGTTACGGTGCAGATAA
>DWPA01004201.1:0-13087 GCA_018251375.1 Calpodes ethlius | reverse complement strand
GTATATAATACGTGTCATTGATGGCTATGTTTAAACATATTTTACAAACATAAGTGTAATTCATGTAGGCAAATCACTTAGTATAGCATACAACATACTAATTAGTAGGCTTGAGTCTCCTACCTAGGGGATTTTACGTTACAGTCTGAATTCGGTAATTTACTCACTCAATCATAGTTCGTAATTCACTCAATCAGTCATAATTTATTAAATCGTACATTTGTACCTCTTGTTTGATACGTAAAAAAGTGTAAATGCAGTTATGTGAGTTGAGCATATCGTAACTTTGGATTTGAGGATATTAAGATATAATATTTTTGTTTTCCCAATGGGCATAGTAGGCTGACATAGGTACAAAATTATAACACAAAATAAACTTCAAGTTAGATTAAATAAGTTTCATTTATTCAAAACGACGATACATAAAGCTCAAAGATAAAAATAATCGAAATAATATATCGTGCAAAAAGCAAGACCATACAATCGGTACAAAAAATCTGGAGTAAATATAGCACGTAAATGTTTTACAAAATAAACGTTGTACAAAAAAAGTAATAAATTTTACATCTTTACACTTCAACAACTTTTGATTCGCAACGCGACGATTTCGTAACGCGCTACGAACGCACAATATAACATATTGGTATCATTTTAAATAAAAATAATCTATTTTAATGTGCACTCTAAGCTTAACCCTTCGTTGCGCGTTAGCAATATGGCGCGACGAGGCTAGCACACCTTCGATTACGATAAAGAATAAACTATATAGAACAACGTAATAATACGTTGTCCGGCAAGTTCGTACCGATTTTCGGTAGCTACCGCTTGAGTCCTGACTGAATATATATCATAATATTGAAAACAAATTACATGTGTACATATCCTAAAAGAGAGCTTCATTAATTTCGTCCATATTTGAATGAGCTGCGTATTAATCGTCCTAATATATCAGCACGAACTTTCCTGACAACTCGATATAAAACATCTAAACAACAAAACTCTTTCCCAACAAATGAAGACAAATGCACGCATCCCCACGGAATGAGACGGCGTTCGCGCAACGCGCATGTATCTTTCATAAGGCACTAGTTTTGGTACATCGGCAACTAATACGACGATACGACCCCACGACGTAACCAATTGCAATCCTCTCTCGATCATATCGGAATTAACTGATTAATAAACTATTTTGTACTCTTACTTGAAGTAAAAAGAAATATACAATCGCCTTTATACACTAGTCATTTTAAACATACTTCGATTCTAATTCTAATGTAGGTACTTGTAAACTAAATGCTTCTTGGAGCAATAACTTTGTTCGAGATTCGACGTGTGTTCTAACACTGAATTCGAGTGGGTAACAGTTACAGTAAATCACCAATAATTATATAGTCGATAGTTAGCTAGAATAAATCTTAACCAACAAACATGTTTAACCAAATATTATTCAGATGGCCGTAAGTAGCCGTAAGTACCTACTTAAAGTACGACATATTTTCACCTGTCATAAACATCAGATTTATGTATTGTTACGCGGTTATTAAATACAAATGGTCGTAAGTAATACTTTATTTTGTTTTATGGTTTAATGGCACTCGCGTGGTAGCTAATCGAGAGAAACCCGTAAGTATATAAAAGTAGAATATCATGACAGATTGTAAAGGATATGGTCACCGAACATTCATTAGGATATTACAATATTACAGTTATAAAAAAATGCACATTTCATACCTATCCAAAATTTCGTTCGCTCGCGGATAAACACTGATTAATTAATAGAAAAATACAAAGGGGTTACATGACACGTTCAAAAAACAATTTGTCGACAAAGTAACAATCACGAAACGAACTTTCAGTACAACCATACTTGTGACGCACTCGTATAAAAGAAGACTTAGAAAACATTACTTTATAAGTATAGTAAAAGAAAGTTTATAGAAAATGCACTCGGTCGCTAACCACGGTAATATATATTCACTTAGAAAGCGGTCAAGCTCAGCGGAAGCCTTTAGGGGCGAAGTGGTGTAAATTGCAGTGGTAGGCGAAGGCGAGCAACGCTGTGCGAGTATCGAATATAAGTAGAAAGAATTGCCCCAACCACTCGGTCGGGGACAACCTTTCTACTGACCCGTGTCAACGGGGCGATCGCATCAACCTCTCGCACTGCGTCAGCAAGTACTTCTTCTGCTGCTCGTCGTAGAGGAAGATCACCTTCCCCGAGCCGGAGCTCGGGAACATTCCCAGCACCTTTTTCTTCGCGGTGGGAATATAGACGCCCTTGTTGACGGCCGTTGGAACTTCGGGAATTTCCGTCCATAGGTACGACCACACGATCTGTTAGAAACAAATACAGGCGTTACGAATGATAGTTTTTGTTACGCTTCTGTCATATCAACGTTCTAATACGTTCATTAATGAGAAATAAATTTTCATACAGAACTTCATCAAGGTCGCGAAGTTTTATTGCGATAATTAAGGCGCATTTGACACTAGCATTAACTCAGATTAGGAGCAACGTTTGTTAGAAATGGTTTTTTTTAACTTTTAATTAATTGTTTACAGCAACCTAAATATAAAACAGATACACTATTAAAATTAGTAATAACAAGACAATGGGTGGCCTTATCACTTTTAAAACAATGTCTTCAAACCTTGGAGATAGGAAAATCGTGCCTGAAACTTTTGAGTAGGAGATACAGCCAAAAAACTTAACGACAATCTATAATTAATTGAACCATGGCATCTATGACAGATAAATGTTTATTAACACCCGTGTTGGAAATATCTCATTTAAACGTGTTCATACCACCCGCAACCGGGATACCAAAGTTTATTTTTTGTTAAACAATAACTTAAAAGCAATAGAACATTTTAAACCTTTAAGAATCTGCTAGAAGAATCAATCACATACTATAGCAATGTTATATTTCGATTTGTAAATTAATGAGACCATAGAGACTGTTCTCTAAGAACATTGATTTATGTGGACATCTAAGCTCTTTGCACGGCGTATGGAAAATCCGCACATTTTATCCGTAGCGGTCATCTATCCAACTAAATTCCCCAATATTATCATTGGCAATCGTGCATCGTCGTCGTCATATCTACTCTCAAGTGAATTCGCGCAGTAACACAAATAATGCGAGAAACATCAACAAATTGTAGGTACTGTCAATGTAATAGAATTGTCAAATATAGTTCAACATGACATAATAATAATTAATTAGTATCAAGTTGTTTACAAGGTGTTGCGAGCGTCATGTTTTATGTATGCCGCAATACGCCGTCGGACCGGCCGAGCGCCCCTCTCGATATCCCAATAAATATTTCATGACGTTACCCGCAAACCGAGATAATATTCGGTTATAATAAGGAACCACACTTAGTTCAGTGTCGGTTCACATTTATACATTTTATTTCAAAATTATTTGCTACGCTGAAATAAATTCGTAGTAACGTTACTGTTATTTTTTATAGATACTTGTATTTAAGGTTGATAATAGATGTCCAAACCGTTACAGAGATATTAACAGGCATTATAGTATTTACACACTACAGTGTCAAGAAAACGTTTAGCGTAGAAATTTAAAAGTACATAACACAATGTGTCAGACTAGTTATTTGGTGGTAGTCATCATAACCCAAGGAAATCAGCTACACCAAATGCGTTGCCGGTCAAGAAGAAATGAGAGAACGACGAAAAAAAATAATGTCATGACAATATAACGTTAAACATATCCAAAGTATTGTGTTATAAATTTATAGTATCAAAAACAAAAAACTCCTTTTATTACGCTAAAAAAATATTTACAATGATATTTCCCATTAAGGAGTTCCCTCACCTGAAGCCAACCCTGAGAGTAGTCAGGTCATGCTTATCATAAAATTGTTTTGTCATCGAAACTACAGACGCGAGTTAAATTTTAACCTCCACATTTGACCCAAAAAAAAACTTACAAACTAAAAAACATTGTAAGTTAAATAAAATCTTAAATAATCAAAATATTACCTGCCACCCGCCGAACACGTTGTTCTTCTCCAAGTACAGCAGCCGCTTGTCGGTGCACATCACTACCTCCTTGTTCGGTATCACCCACACGTGCGCCTCGTATGTGTCCGTGCTCACGTATTTACCCTACAATTAAATTATCGCGTCACTACTTGGATGTCGGGGCAGAACCATATTAATAACACGGGCGATATTACTATAGTACATCTTCTTAGGTATAACTTCTACATAGGACGTGTGAAAGTATAATATGCACCTGTACTACCGGCATGCACTTGAGATCAGTATTCTGGGTCATTTCAATATAGCCAAATACAAAAATACGCCTCAATACGGCCAAATCTTGTAAATGAATGACTTCACCAAGATGGGGAGCGGATTCTATCGTCTCTTACAACACCTTAGCTTGTTGGCATGGAATAGGCATCAGTATTTTGGACCATCATAATACGGCCGTTTTAGTATTTTTTTCCATATCGAAAACAGCCATGTAAATGTATCCAGTATTACAAAACCAAATCAAGAGATACTCGTATGATATTTAGAAACCTAATCAAAATAATCTTTTTAAAATACGTAATTTATTACAACTTATTTTATGTTTTAGATAGAAACAGCAACGAACAGAAAAATTTAATAATATCACACGAAGCTATAATAGTCGCTAGGACCAATAACAACAATGCATTCATATACAAATTACTGTAAATTATAAATAACAATTTTTTTTCATAGATTATAGACAAAAATTTACTTTGGCTATGTTAACCATATTTTCTCTTCCATTTATTTCATCGCTGCATTGCCTTAACAAAATAACGGTGTTTATTTCAGTATTTTCAATATCGATATGAAAAACTAAAATAGTATTAAATGACGATGAGGTCGTGGTGCGATGACGTCATCACAAACTTACCTTCTCCAGTTCGAAGAGCATCTTGTACCCTTCGGCCTGCAGTCTGGAGTAGGGACGCACGCCCGCGTCTGCGGGCAAGTAGCGTGCGGCGCGCCGCTTCGTCACCTCCTCCGATAGATCCGCCGCTCTGTTATATACCGTTAAAATATTTTTACTATTTAAAATATCACTTATTATTACGTTACTAATTGATAATTACTATTAATTTCCCCATTCATTGAAATATGTCAATAGTTGCTATAGTTAACTATTTAAACAAGTGAGAATATTTTTAAATTTCATATTTCATTTTTACCAAATTTTAATATGAAGTTGTTAAACGCAAGGTGGCTCGATTTAGATTTCGGATTATTTGTATTTTATGATTCATGGATTATTGAAATGTGTGTAAGGGTTAGTCAAGCAAAAAAAATAATAACAAAATTACTATTGCAGCAATAAACTAGCTTTAGCGCAACAAAAACAATATATATTTCTACAGCATATATAGTATAATATTGTATAATAAATTATATAATCTGTATTCAATTAATTAGCTCCAAGGACATTAGCAAGAAAGAACAAATACTCGTATCACACATTCACACTTCACAAGACAATACCATACGTTAAAAACGTTTACAACTACCCTAGCTAGGTACCCTAAAGAACCTACGCAACGTTACTTCAAACCACGTTTTATTAATACAACTATCTATCCAATAAGCCCTACCTAGTTACCTACTTAGCTTATTGATATCTTTTTACAAACTAGCAACCGCGATTCTCGACATAGACGTATATCAAAATCCTTGGTCTTTGAAACCTTTTGACAGAAGTGAGCAGTCCGGAGGTAAAGTCGACCACCCCGCCTACTGGCCGCACCAGCAGCCCCACGGCGCCGCGTCCGAGCCCTTTCATGAACCCAGCCGCGCCGCTCTCGTGCGCGCCTTGAATCGGGCGAATCACTACTCCACGGACCCCGTCAAAGACGCCCTAATAAATAACTTTAATCGTACTTTTTTTAATACAGACTAACCTATTCGCTAAGGCTTCGCATGGTCTCTCAGTGAAAACGCAGAATTCTATGAAGTAAGGACTTTTAAAATCTAATGAGTAGTTTCTACATGTATACAATAATCTGTATTTTCTTAATTATATTTTGTTTCTATTCATAAACATTTTTCTTATAAATTCAATAACTTATATTAATATTTTTGTTAATAAAATATGCACAGATCGCGATTATCGCTGGTTGGATTTAATTATATTTTATCTTTTTTCTCGACGAAAAATTCACAGACTTAAAAATATTAAATCAACGACTGATCTTAATTTGCGTTGTAAAACATCATTTGTATTCAGGACGATACGACGATATCAATAAAACTTTACAATAGCGTTGATTACACAAAACTCATTAGTATTTTTATCTCGTCGGATACAATATTTGAAGACGCTATAAGCTAAAAAGCAATTCTGCATATAGAGCGAAGAATTCTGGGTTGGATTCCCGGACAAACAAAATATATAATAATAAATGATTGATCGCCTTCATGAAATACCATTTATGGCCAATGGAAGAATTATTTAAAGACGCACAAACATAATACGAAAACTTAGAACAGATGAACGTAAGATTGTATTGTTAAGAACTTTTGGATACATACGAAGAAAACAAATGAAAAATGTCACAAAATTCACCTTGGCAGCAAAAATAATCCAACATATCGCGTGTTTAACTAAGGAAACATCTGCATTAAATCTTTTATTTCTTAGTTTTAGTTGTCACCGTCAAAATTTATATGTATAAAAGCGAACGTAATTGTCTTTAAAGGCACTTGTTGTTTAAATCACATTTATTTACACCAACACATACGCGACCCTCACCTATAGACAACCTACATCAACACATCACACACACAATAATAACCAAACAAATAAAAACACACATACCATCACATTATTATTCAAACGAAAATACAAGACATCAATCGTAAATCCAATGAAATTAATAATTATACTTATATATGAGTTACTTTCCCGTTAAAGTCACTACTGAATACAACTAAACTCTCGATGTGACAACACTAGTAACTTTAACTTATTAATCTCAGATAGTCTCGAGTACCGACTCAGGTTTACTAGCAAGCCTTGACTGCTACACAGACCATCTGACCCATCCCTAACATCGAAGCATAAACTCTTATAGGGATGAAACTTATATTATTTGTAATTTTACTTACCCACGCAATGTACATATACCAACTTGCAAATAATATGTTTTAAAAAAATATTCTACATTGTTATAAGTTGATTACATGAACCATGATGTCAGAAATATTTATGTCTTTTTCTTTTGTTTGTGATTGTGTGACAGAGAAAGCGTTTTGGTGCACACTGACGAGATATATATGTATATATATTATAATAAAATCAAAACTTGACCCATGTTACATATAAACTGAAAAGACATACATTTAAACGAACGAAAAAGCTTGTTTTTGTTAGATAGCGAACGAAACACCGCATGCATACAATCGTACTCAGTAACCTCTTGACAGCGTCGAGCGAGCCGGACGCGAAGTCGACCACACCGGCAGTAGGCCTGGCCACTAGTCCCACGGCGCCCATACCCAGCCCCTTGAAGAACCCTTCCACGCCCTGCTCGCGGGCCCCTGATATCGGCTTTGTGAACACCCCCGTAACTCCGTCTACCACGCCCTGATGGTGGCAATATTATCTACTTACTTCTTACGAGTCGAATGATTACGTACGTAGTACGTCGAGAAAAAAGGGGGTGAAAAGATAAGTGAAAGAAGAAATTTATATGAAAAAGATGATACGGCGTCATCTCCAAAAGTACGGCGTCATTTCCAAGTCTTAGTAAAAGAGCATCAAAATATACGATATGAAAATGTTTTGTAACATATAACTTACAGTTCTTCTGAAATAGTTAATATGACAGCTAAGACTTTGACTGTGTTATTAATTATAACAACTTAAGTAAAGTTAACTTTCATCGATTTCGATGTAATATTTATTAAATCAGTATGAGTGAAAAAAAATGTAGAGTACAAATCTCATAATACGATGGTAATAATTAATATGTGCAAGAAAAGTCAAAGATTTAAAAAAGTAAAAGAAAGTAGAGAATTCAACACCGAAAAACTCAATAAATATATGAAAAGTAAACTTATTTTTATGGAATATTTTTTAATAAATCATTTGACTCCACATTGTCGAGAATATTGTTCGAATCAGATGTTGGTAATTAGGAAAAAGAGTCTTAAAACAATAAAACCTGTTAAAACGGTCGTTTGTACGTACCATAACAAGTCCTTTACCACTCCTCGCTAGACCCTCCTGCAGGTTGGCCGGCGGCTTGTTGATGTTGTCACGTCGACGGCGCTGGTAGTCCTGGGAGTAAATAATAAACATTTTCTTTACTTTACTGTACTTCTGTTTTACATAAAATACTGTTATGTTGTACAAGTCAAGAGCCCCTTATGTCACGACTATGTTTACAACAGTGTCTAATAGTAGAAAGTTGTAACCGGGCGAATACATCAATAGTATCTTTTGAAGCTATTTTAAGAAATGTGGACAAATATATTTCCATTGACCACTGGATAAAATAAATTATGAGGCTAATAGTCAGTAATTTGGGTCACTTTGTGGCTTTCATCTGGCCACATAACGTTCACGGAAATCATGAATAATGTGGCCAACAGACATATCTTATCTTTCAAGAAATTATGATCTCATTATAGATCAAATCACAAATTTCAGTATACCCTATGAACATTTAAATACGACAACTTTTGTATGACATCTTTAATTTGATATTGCTCTATGTATAAATATATGTAACGTTCAAAATATGAAGTCATTAGCACTTTTATTACTTTAAGTAATGATATCAGGAGTAATCGATTAAATAATATTCGGTTTCCTTTGACTACAACCAAAAATATATACAGCCTATGTCACTCACTATTCACTCATACATAGTGGTATCATACTCGAGAAAGAAGTGCTAAAGATTTCCCACATACAAACTCACAATCATTACCTTTTTATAATATTAGTATAGATCAGTCTAGTCTATAGAGTAGTGGTTACCTTGTCCAGCGAGAGCGCGGCTAGACCGTGCCCCATGGCGCCGGTAATACGTGACACAGCGCCGGCCGCCCCGCCCACAGTGTGCCCCACGAGTGACCGCACGCCCAACAACAGGCCCTCCGCGAACTCACCCGGCCCTTGAATAGCACCCTGCGTGCAACACATACAAAATATTCAAAGATTATTCATTATGCCTAATGATTTTTATATTGGTTTCCCGTACTATTCGCAGTTAGCCAGCGTGGTGGACTACGGTCTATGTTTTAGCAATGAGATATATTTGTTTCATTAAGTATAAAAATAGCATATAAATAACCTGCTTTACTAAAATCAATAACGAAATATTTTATTCATAATCCATTTCGTTGACAGCAAATATTATTACAAATGCCTGTTTCTATCTGGCAGGCAAAACATCGATGATGCTTTTGGTGTTACTAACACATAACATACGCACCTGGAAGGGTTCGTAGAAAAGGTCCTCGACGCCCTTCTTGAGCCCGATGACGAGTCCGTACGGGTTGCCGATCACGTCCAACCCCAGCACCAGCACGTACAGCTGCTTGAGCGCCTGCCCAGTGTAGTGGCTCTGTACTTGACCTATCAGCTCCTTCTGCGACAGGAACTCGTAGTTTCTCTCGTAGTAGGATAACCTAATTGGTATATAAAGATTGTATTTTTTTCTCGTGTATCATTTATTTACCTGGAAGTGTCCATATACAGTCGAGTCAGATTATACTGTTCATTACCAACGTAAAGAATTATAAAAAACTAAGTTTCCTTCGCTATTCCATCTCCTTTTTAATAACCCCGTTTCTGAAACCATCGCTTCATTTAAAATATTATGCGACACGCATAGCTTAAAAATATTTGAATTTGAACAAAATTTTAACGTAAGTAAAAAAGAAGCATTAAGACGAAAGAACTATCGAGAACACCAAATTTTCGATTGTCGTAAAAATCGGGTATAGTGTAGAATATTTAAGCATACTCTGTATTCAAATACTATTACATATTAAAATTTGTGATTAATTCATCAAGTTTTAGAGTTTAGACGTCATATTTACATTTAAAAAGTAATACTTTAACCAAGTCATACTAACTTGAAGACTACGTCATTCATGTCAGTCAGGGTGACACCGATACTTTGCAGCACGGTCCCGACGAACGTCGGCAGCTGAGTCGCCCCGCCCAACGAGAACGATACATGTACCTGTAGTGACAAAAATTATATCGATATATACTACATTGGAATCGCACCTCAATATTTAATTAATTAATTAGTTTAATCTTTATTGACCACACTAAGATATCGGGTACAAATGCAGAGTTTAATATCTCTTATAACCTCTTGAAAATATGAAATACGGTTGACTTTCGTGCGCAAAGCGGGTACGTGTAATATTTCGTAAGATACAGAATATATACATACATTACGTAAATACTAGTTAGGAAAACTTTAAAACGATAGTCTTTTTTTTATATTAACTTTAAAATTCTCGTACCTTAAGAGGTGATAAGTGCAAATTGTCGTAGAAGTTCTTTAGATCAGACGCGGCGCCCATGGCTGCCAAAGCCTCAAGAGGTTGACCAGCCTTCTCCAAATCTTGTTGAAATGCGTCCAACTGGAATTAACGGTACGATTAAATACATCTGTTAACATATAAAAACAATTATAGAACATGTCAATGTAATATAAACAACATACAGCGATTCAAGATAATTTATAAAAATCTTTGGTTTTCAAGATAAACAAAAAGATCATGTGAAACAATTAAATGCCCACTTTAATACATATTTGATAATCATATAACATAATTTCACTACTTTGGCTGAACAACTTTTATTTTTACAAGTTGATAAAAATGTTGATGTAAATTTAAGTCAATTAATGAAATAAAATAAACGGTACGTAGCGAAAGTTTAACGTTGTAGAGTAGAGAGACAACTGAGATCTAACACGTAAGATATACTAGTGACAAGATATTACATACAACTCGTGCCATGTAAATTATTAGAGAGAAATTACTATTGAAAAATAGCACGAAATGTGAATGAGACGCTCATAGACTTGTCTAAGAAAGAAAAAGAGATAGCAACACAAACGTACCGCCTCCTGTTCAGTGAGCAGACGCTGCGGGAACATGCCCATGAGCGCGTTGATGAGCCCCATGTCGACCTTCACGTGGAACTCCTGGATGAGCAGCTTGTAGTACTTGTACTGCCGGACCTTGCTGTGCTCCATTATACGCTCCACTATCGCTACCTCGATAAACGGCTTCATGCCTGCCAGTGACACGGTGACAAGTTAAAGATTAGAAAAATTATATAACAGAAAAATTAATACTCAATTAAAATTAAAACTCATATAAAAAAAGATATAAAAAATATATATTTAAAGCATAGTATGATTAGTTAAATATTTCTAATATTTTTTTATATCTTTTACACTCTTATTATTTGATTTGTGAGTGATATGAGTGAAATGTCTCTGTTGCGTTTATCTTTTATCATAATAACTCATATAAAATAAAACAGTGCGTCTATTTTATAAACCTCTTCCTCCGACAGTTGTCTGTAAAATTATTGTACTGTAAATTTGACATCTCTATCGGTAGGGTTATGTATTATACGGAAAACAACCATTATGAGACTGACCGCTCGTATCCTCATTAGTGACGGACTTGGGCGGTGGTACGGGCGCCAGCACCACGGGGAAGGTCGGCAACGGCAGCTGCTGGTCGATCTGCAGTCGGTGCAGCCGCGCGTGCAGGCGTCGCGAGTGCGGCGTCAGACCGTACTTCACCCACAGACCCGGCTGGAGCGTGCGGTTTAGAATCCTCGCCGACGGTTTCAGTTGTCGCATCTCCTCGAAATCCACCTGACGAACCCGGTAGTAAGTAACATTTTTATATACTTTTAAAATATAGATGATAATATTACTGAGTGTGTACTTAACGTTTTATTATCAAAGCGTTATAATCGCTACTACGACAAAGTCCTTTTACTTGAAATAAAAAAAATGTTCGTTCACTTATTGCTTTATAAATGACTTCGATATATCTCTGTTTCCAAAGTTGGGCAAAATCACACATCGGTTAAATTTCCTTATGGTTTTTCACGTTTTTAAATATAATCAGACTTTCCACATCCACCCAGACCCGACTAGTGTACAAAGTCATTAGACATTAAGTTTGGCCTTTGTCTATTTAAAATTTGTAAGCGGTCACGTAAACATAAAAAAATAAATAAATAATTCATGTATAGAAAACCTCTTTAACAAAATTATTTACTTTCAATCTAGTATATAATAAGGTCGAACTTTATTTCTATTATTATTTTATTTGAAATAAAATTAAGAAATCCCACCTCAGTCTTCTCATCGATTTGTACCCTGGGCGACACTGGTGTATCGGAGACCATCTTCTCCGAAAGATATTTTTGGTAGGCTTCTTCTAGTTGTATCAGCTTAGGGCCCTCTATCTTTTTGTACCGGCGCGATCCCAATTTGCACTGCTCCCAGATTATGCCAGAGCTGTTAAAACCAATATTATATTTAAATCGCTCTTAACACAAAAAAAATGTGTATGAGCTGCATAAAATTAATTTCAATTCGTCGAATAGCTTTAAATTGTAGCAAAATTTAGTAAAACTGTAAAGAGACAATAAAAATAAAACAGAGAAAATAATGGTATGACAGGTAATATAGGTTCGTTTTATATTTATTAACTACTAGCTGAACCCTGCGCACGTTGTTACGCCAACACGAACTGCCAGGGAAATGAATTGGAATGATAGTGGCACCACCTGTCGTAATTTAGACCGTAAATTAGTACCAACTTAGAAACCTTCGTGGGCTCATACATAACAATTTTGCTAAAGATCATCATGTGATTAAATGTATCGTTTACGATTCTATAAAGGAGATACAGACAAACATTCATTTTTCTATATAAGAAGAAGAAGAAGTAGAAGATTAATAAATTAACTAGTAACGTACTTAGATATACTGATATAAACGATCTCGAGCTGCTCGGGATCGTTGACGAGCGACAGGC